>JARHVA010004687.1:667500-782500 GCA_037957365.1 Torreya grandis
TACCAAGAGGCACTTAATTAAGAATTCAAGTGAGCAAACTTATCATATTCATTCCTATTTATATATTAGTTATAGAAGTAGTATTCCCACAGGTATGAAGTAATGGAAGATCATTTCATGAGCTATATTTTAAAAATTACAAGTTAGGTCACTACATGTCTTTGTTTTTTACACACTACATCCTTGTCCACATAAGCCAACACATAAAGGAGAAATACAAATTATTGAGGTTGTGTTTAGAGTATTGGATATGTAGGAAGATACCATTTATAGAAGTTGGTAGCTTGACATCATGAGCCTATTAACCCATATCTCAAAAAGTTATTCCAAGGGTGAAGAGAGAGGGTTTGATCATTTAACAAAGAGTGACAACTTATGCATGTGAACTTTATACATCAGAATAAAGGTGACATAAAAATAAAAAGGTTATATTTGGTTGAATCTAAATCTAGTGGGTATCACATAAAAGATACTTGTGTCAAATATAGACACCTGCATCAACATAATTGTCCAAATCTAACACAAGCATATGAAACTATGTAAAGGATATTCTGAGAATCTAAGATTATTCTAGGATCACATTCTATTCCACTTCTAGTCTAATCCATATCAAATATGCATGAGCACAATAAACTATCTAAGTATTATTTTTTCTTTATTCATTATAATATCTATTAATATATATACTTTACTAATTTTAACAAATACAAATTATATAAATTCATAACACTATTTATTTGAGTTGTCTATTTAATTATCTAGTTCATTAGGTTAGTTCATCATCCTCATGTAAAAGATAATATAATACCCCTTAACCATAGATATACTATTTATTGATATCTCAAAGTCTTATGACACATACACAGAGCATTGCATAGCTTAAAATACTACATATTATAACTATACATGCTCCTTGACAATACCATTAGTTTGATATACCATATCCAATGTTCATAACACTTTTAGAAGAGCATCCTTTATATGGGATAATTGGATAGAATTTATCTTTTTAAATATTATAAAAATAAAAAAAACATTCAATATATATATATATATATAACAAGGGTAGTACATGATGCATAATGTTATGGATAAATCATGATAACATCGTTATAATGCATAAGGTCTTGAATTTATATATATATATATATATATATATATATATATATATATATATATATATATATATATATATATATATATATATATATATATATATATATATATATATATAGTCAAGACCTTATGCATTATAACGATGTTATCATGATTTATCCATAACATTATGCAACATGTCCTATCCTTGTGATTGTGTTAGTACTTACACATTATTACAATACATCATCATGGTGTTTCATACCATTGATGAATATTGACATACACAAAATAAATATAAGTTTTCTCAATCCATACTATAACTCCATGAAATAATAAGAAGCCATTTATCCCATCCAGATCATTCAACATATATCACATCCATAACACATGTCAAAACATTCAATACTAACTATCAAACTTAGTATTCCTTCCAATCACCCATAACTAACTCCCTAAATGACTAAATGTGCTTCATCAATAATTGAACATGAATTCTAAGCCATTAATCACATAATCATTATATCTACCACCAAAATATAAAATGCATGATATCCAATCACGTGATAAATTATCATTAATCTATGCAAATGGTTAACTTCTTGTTTTATGATTTCCCATAAATTATATAAATTAATGAATCTATATAATTTAAGCTCATAACTTTTCAATGGGATATATCATTATCAAATCTCCTTCCTTACATATATCATTGTTTATGGTAAATAAAAGTGTGAAAATTATCTCAAGATATATCATTCCCAATCCACTCCTTGCATATATCATTACTTAGGGAATATCAATCAACCATAAACTATAATCAAAACATGTAAGAATTAGCCCAAGTAGATTAATTACATACATAACATCCATACCCTCATCTATATAAATATCCATTATCATCATCCTATCCATTCATCACATCATGTTATCCCACAACTAAGACTTTCATTCATTTTTTGCCTATTTTATAAACCTATGAAACCATTTTATTATCCATTACAAATACATTTAATTGTATTTATCCATTTATTTATTTTATACTTACAAATTAATTAATCAAATAAATAACATTGGAATATATATTTCCTTCTTCAAACTTGTAGTTTATCAATGAGATATATCTTTCCCATATCCACTTTTGTGCATATATCATTGCATGAGGCACATCCAAGTGTGCAACTTATCTTGAGAAACATCATTTATAAAATCCACTCCCTTGGAACAATCCATTTGGGGAAATTATGTTAAACACTCATAAAATAATGAAAGCATTTCAACAAGAATGGTAAATTCATTTATCATAGTATTAATCACATCATTTTCCATCTATCTGCTTAAATCCTCTTTCATCATTTATTAAGTTGGAGTCTCTATCCACATATTTTATCTTCATACCACCTCTATATGGGGAATATAATGACCTAATCACTCACTCAAGCCTCTTGTGACATCTTCTCACATCTATTTTCACTCTAATTTTCTTTATTCTTTGAAAGTGCATTAATTCTTATAGTTGCAACACCATTTCAAATATGGGAAAATATAGACACCTAAATTAAACCACATTTAGTTTCATAATTAACTTTACTAAATATCAACACAATCACTTAATTTATTTACTAACCCATCATTTGAAATTTATAGTTTATCCTAAGTTCACTAATATCATTTTTCCTCCCAAATTCAAATAGTTAATGAATCCTAATTAAATAATATATTTATAATTAATCACACACACATAATTCTATATTTATAATTAATAATTATAAATTATAAATCACCAAAAGGAATCCTCTATTATCTCCACCAAGAGGTTGGGTCACCCAACCATTTCCACAATTTTCTCACCCAAGTGTTGAGTCATCCAATCAACTCCTTGGAACATTCAACTAACTTGGTGAGTCATTAAACTACCTTGACTCATTCTTAAGGATAATTCAACTAAGAAATTTCCCCATAATTCTAAACCACTTGAAGAATTGTTTTTATCCCCTTGGATGAGGACACAAATATAGACATCAAAAAATCAAGAGATTTAATAATTTAAGATTAAATCTAATAATCTTTTTCTTATGCAAGAAGTCTATAGATTGATGTAATTATTCTATGTTTAAGAATAAATCATAAAGATATCAAATTATTAAATTTATTATCCAGTTAAAATAGAAATTTGTATGTCATATTATAGCTCAAAATTTCATCCTAGAGAGGGTGATTCAAGCCATTTCAACTTGATCTATGCAATGGGATTGATCCTAGGTTGTGGGTGATATTTATATGGATCAAACCTATAGGTTATAGGGGTATCTCCCCTTGATGTATTAATTAAGATCTAGTATACTACTAATTTTAAAATAAAAGGGAGAAGAATAACATGAAAAAAAGGAGATGATACACCAAATAGTTTATCTCTACCGACCAACTACATGTGTACTTATAGAAAAAGAAAAATTACTTTACACGTACTAATCCTATCTAAATCTCTAACATAAGTGTTTCAATGTGAAGGTTGTGATAGATGCTAGGTTAGGAGGAATAATTAAGAGGCCTTAGAGGATACTAGTGAATAGACTAGCTCACTCAACCTTTTCACTACACCTACACAAATCACATGACCTACAAAAGAAGATTTCAACCTACATCTAGGTGTTAGAAAAAGACAATTTGTCAAGGAAGACAAGTCAATTCAGTTGACAAGATCAATGATTCACACACATAAAAAAACTAAGTATATTCATAGGAGGAGGTAAAAATAGTTGTATTTCATTGATCAAATGCATAAAATTAAGCAGGGCTTTACCATACCTAGGTGGAGGATACATAACAAGCCAAACAAGGTTGCTTAAATAGAGAAGTGAGAGAGAAGAAGAGAGAAGTGCATAGAAAAGAGAGGTAACAAATGTCTATTAAATCAAGAAGTGGGTTGGATAATAGTCTCATCAAGTATTTAAAGACATGTGTTTATTCTTTGAAGATGCATACTCCTCCAAATGGTGTAGGAGTTTCAAACTTGGCTTGACACCTTGATCTTCCTCTTGAAAACTATCCTTATCTTGACTTGTGAGGTGACAAGTGGAACTCTCCATCATCAAGTAATGTTTAGTTACATTATAACCATTTTTTTTGTCACATTTATTCTCCTAAATAATCTTATAAACTAATATTGAATCGATGATCATTCTTCCTTAGGTGTCTTGAAACCCAATTTATCTTAGTATACTTATCTTGTCCAAATGGCTCGAATATTGACTTTGTATACATAACTACAATTATTATCCATTTATGAAATCTCTAAATCATACTAGACTTAAAATAACTCATTTTGATCCATTAAACATTCAACAAGACTTCATTTAGCACCTTAATCTCTCACACTCTCTCAATTCTTTATAGCCCTTAAAACACATAAAGCTCATTATTTGGAAGAATGTATAGATTCTCTTGGAAAAATAAGGGTAGTTTTGAGTACCTAATATCCCCTCACAAATCCATTCCAATTTTCATGCCCCAATTCTGAGTGGAAGAGCACTTCTTCACCTGATCTCTCTCTCTAATTAGGCCTCCATTATCCCTCTTGGCTTAAAAACTAAGTTTTGGATCAAAATGACTCCCACACATGTGAAACTAAAAATAAGTGTTTGATTAACTTTTACCACTTCATGAGCATTCTTCATGCCAAATTTCAGATTTTGGAACCTTTCATAGGTAGGCAAACCAAGAAATGGCCAAAAAACTAACCCTTCACAAGCCTTTTTCACACTACCTTTAATAATTAACATTGTTTGAGAACTTTCAACGTGGCATGTATAAATTTTTGGACTTGAAGAGGTAGAATAAAACCCAAATCATCTCTCCCAATGTTTTGCATAATCTAGGATCTTTTCTAACCTATTTTGAGCATAAAATCTCATAAAAGTAAAACATTTAATTAATTAGTCCAAGTCCAATTAAAAATAAATTTCATGGTAAGGGTCTCTTGAGAGTGTCATATCAAGAACTTAGGAAGATAATTTCTCCAATTAGGTCATACTTGGTCTTCTAGGCAACCAAAAACACACTTATCATCTTAATAATGATTCATAAAGTACAGGCCCTTAACCAATCAAAAAATGCCACAAATTCAAAGTGGACAAGGCCCACTAACACCTCCAAAGAGCTTAGGATCCCATGAAAAATCTATGTACTATTTTGAGCATAACAAGGTGATTCTTAAGATGGGAAGCCTATGTTTGGTGAGGTTGCAAGAGATAGTGACTTGGGAATAGCCTCTTGGAGTTTGGTCAAGATTCCAAACACCTAAAGGAGGTCTAAAACATGTATTTTGATTTTTTACAATTATATTCTTACACTTTATATTAATTAAACCTCTTTTAATCTCTATTGTCTCATGCTTAGGGTTTACCACCATATCAATATAATTGACACTAACAGCCTATGTGATCATTATTATTTCTTACCTAGTGAGTTAAATGATCATTATATCACTCTAACAAATATGCTCATCATACTAAATCTTCACCTTCAAACTTTATTTCAAAACATTTAAGATTTTGTCCTTCAAACCAAAGACATCTCTCACAAAAACTAGGCAAGCCTGAACAGTCTCCATTAGCTTGTAGGTCTCTATGGCCTAAGAGATCCCTTTTTCATCATCATTTGGAGAGGATAATACTCATTAATGTATTATTAAATTATTCAAAACATTTTTAGATCTTTATTTCCTTTAAACCAGAAGACATCTTTCTCATCTAACTAGACATGCCTGACTATGTTTGTTATTTTTGGACTGTGAGTAAAAGCTTAGGTCAGGTTTGTTAATACTAATTTATCACACTTTATTATATTATCCTAGGCATTATTTATATTTAGTGATTATATTCACCTTTCCTACCTTCCTAAATACCAACTCCACCACAAAACCTTGCATAATCTCTTTTCACTATTTGTTCCAAAACACTCTTGGATGTAGGTGTGTGTTGGGAGTTTAGATTGTATCCTTGCGATGAGAGTCCTTTCAACACAACTATTTCCATTTTTATATTATTGAAAATTATTTGTCTCATAACTCTTTTAAAATACCTTATGTCTATATTTTATCATGAGAGACAAACTTCTTCTTTGTTTTACACACAAGCTTATGTGTGTGTTTAGGCCTATAGGTGCATTATATGACTATGTGCCTACAATGGGTTATTTGGTGTTACTCAAGATAATTAATAGCATTCAAATGATTCTATAGTACTGGATGATCATCTATACCAAAGTTTCATGCCAAACATTTCCTCTTGCCTCTAAATCTTGAAAACCAACTAAATTCTCATGCAGGCATAAGGTCATTACCTCTAAACACCTTGATGATGCAAGACAAAATATTTCAAACCATTATTATGAAATTATCTTACACATAGGTCTCAAGGTGAGTTATGATGTGACCTTATAAAATGTTATCACAAAATTCTCAATTTTTGGGAGAGATATAAATGAAGTGATAAGATTATGGAAACATTATAAAATCATTTGGATGTATTGAATCATTGAAAAACTTCCAAACCTTGAAGTGATAACCCTGTAAACTCTCCTATGAAGGTATTTTATTGATGATAAACTATTAACACATGTGAACCTGATGGAGAAATTTTTTATATGGTTTTAAAGACCCATATATACCTCTAACAATGCATAACATGCTCTAACTAGCTCCAATTTTCATGAAAATTGCATAAAACCAAGCCTCTAGGGTTTGAGGTTTAATACCACCTAATGGCATTAATTATTATTCATAAATATTGGGGAACCAATATAAGAATCAATTAAAAATAACTAATTGTCATTAGGTCCCCTTATTCTACCTAAAATTTCATACTATGACTCTCTTTTCTCTATCCATAGTGAGCATATGAAGTTGACCCTTACTATCTTGTTAAGGGAGCAATGGAGGTTCTGGTGCAAGTTTTGAATTATTATGACATATAAAAGCTAAATATATATGTATATGACTTGGAAAAGGTGAAGAGACAATTTTAATATGATTTTTCTTAAAATTAGATCCTCCCAAGTTTGTACAAGTGATTGAAAATGCTTTCTTTCGAGTTATTTTCTCTTTTCTAAATGTTGCACATGTAAAACTAATAAATTTTAACATTATTGACATATATTCACATTATATAACTCTTCCATAATATATGAAAAGTATGTTGTATGGATTTATTGGCTTGAAATGCATTGGAGTTAGTTATATGCCCCTTTTCTCTTGATTTTCACTTACCTTAAAGTTTGCAAAAGAACCTTAATTTCTCCAAACCAATGTAAAGTGTTAATACAAGGTGGTGAAAACATGATATGACTTTGAAAGATTATTTATAACCTTTAAATTTTTTTGGCTCAACCTCTTCACACCATTTTATGACTAGACTAGTAAATGACTTAATATAAGGCATTACCTTAATATTGTCAAATTAATTAATTTATGCTAATAATACTTTAAAAAGACCCTTTTAAGACCTCATAAAGCATGTAATGGGTTATTAACAAGGTCATAAGGCTTGAAAATCAAGTTTTTTATGAACCTAGGTAATGTTAGACAAAATTTGGCTAACATCTTTGGCTGTCTCTTGGGGATACTCACTTGCTAAGCATATAGACTGGTTGCCTAGTCTGTCCATTGCAAAATGAATTCATATAATACTCAAAATTAGACATAAAATAACTTTGAAATAAGACAAAACAACTGACTTGAACTCTAAATACAAAACACACAAAGACACACACACTTGTGCTCACAAGAACTTAAGAAAAAACAACATAAAAGAAAACACTATACACAACTGACTTTGATGCTTCTTTCTCCTCCATGATCAAATGGTAAATTATTGAGGTCATCATGACACCATGGAATTATATTGATACATGCTTATTAGAGTCCAAACAAACATGGGAGTGGAGGCGTATTCTTGTATTTGGATATGCTAGCATGCTCATAGCCTCTTAGAATGGTAATTGGACCTTCTTGCTTCATTCTTGGGTACATAGGATAACTATTTAAGTCAAGTACCAAGTCATATTCATTCCAAACTTGTTTTATTTACACAAACAATCTCATTTCTACCTCATCCATAGGTTGCTCTTGATCAAGCTGAACAATCTTAGGGGAATCTCTTGGAATGCTTGTTGTGTTGGCTTCAAGGAGAAGTATATATTCCTTATTGAGAGATTAAGGCCAATTAATCTAAATTTATTTTTCCAAGATGGAATATTCACTTGAAAATGGAATGAGATGTTTATAACCTTGTTTAAGAACATCAAAAAAATCATCTTTAAATGAAATAAACTTGATGCAGAAGCATCAGGAAAACACTAATGTAAACATGTAAATAAATTCATTTGTGATATATAAGGTCTTAAGATTATTTTTAAATGTCAATAAGAAGTTTTAGATGCTTCACTAGTCTTAGATCAGTTTGGAGTTTTCCAGTCAAATGGAAAATTTAAATATATGAACTATATTGTAAGACTTGTAATGAGTATGGTCAATAGTAAAAGGCATATGTAAACATGTAATTTCATTATGTAAATTTAATTCACCCTAAAACACTATATAGAAGATTAATTCTGTGGAATACCAATCTTAGTATAAGAAACAAGACCTAAAATGATGGAGGGTATCTTGGAAAAGATAACCATATTGAGCAAGTTGTTAAAAGAGGATTAACATCAAAAAAATTCTAAAGGAGCCTAATAAAGAAAATAAATATGTATATAGGTCTAATCATGAGGTCTTGGTAGTAAGGGGTGGCAAAAGAAGAATAAGGCCTCTAAGCTCATGTAAATACATATGCCAATTTATAAGATTGTGTAATGTTTGTAAAGATTGATCAATGAAAGAGGATTATTTTGATATGAAGGTATGTTTTTAATATATGTGATCTTATTCATATATCCTCACTCTTTTTTATATGGAAATTATGACTTTCAAGTGAATTTAGAGAGATATAGCATGAAATATAATTGGTTTGATGTATAGTCTATATAATTGGCATAAACTACATTGATAAGCTATAGATCTGTGTAGAGGACGGCATATTATTGGAAAATATTTGGTAAAGATGGTATTAGTTGATGTATTAATTGATATTTAAAGTTATTCTAGCTGATGTGAGAAATACCATATTATACCTTTGCATTGAAACACAATTAATAGGGTAAAAAAATTGAGTTATTAGATAGAATAAGTTATTTGAAAAGGAATAATTTTTTTTGAGATCTATAGACACATATATTTTAACCAAGTTAAAATGCATAGCAGTAAGTCACCATTCAAGGATCACCCAAACTAATGTCTTTTTGTTTTGCTTGGCATTATAAAGGCATCCAGTTTTGAGATTTTTGAACCTTGGTAAGATGTTTGGTGGGTTATTAAACTTGTTCCAATAATGATAATCAGTAGAAATAAGATATAATTGGTTTTTTAGTAAGATGAGTCACCACTAGGCAATGTTAATTGGTCCAAATGGTATTTGATTATTTTGTATTATTTCAGCATTCAATGGAGATCTATTTAGATAGAGTAATGGAAATTAAAAATTGTTCCTTCTATTTACCATGATAAAATGAGAAGGTGGATTGAATAGAAATGACATCAATAAATATTGATATCTGTTACCAATAGAGTTAATAAGCTTTGGGTCTTAGTCTTCTCCATTATCTATTGATATAGATTTAATATATGCTTCAAAATTTAATATCAGGTCTACAATTTAATGATTGAGTATGACAGCTATGAATAAATGGTGCTATGTAAAATTTTATACATGGAATGAGATTCATGGTGATGAATGGGGAATTTTAAAACACAAGCAAAAAGAAATATCAATGTTAAAAAAATCACTAGATAGTGAAATTCTCCATTATGCAAGCACCTGGGATTATAGATTAAAAATTATGACAGTCATAAGAAAGAATCAATGGCTATACATTTATTTTGTAAATATGGTCTTATTTGAATGATTGAAATAGTTGAAGGGTAGATTATCAGACCTTATTGAAGTGGATTTAAAACTTTATAGTATCTATGAATTAAAATATACTAATTTGATAGCTCTCGGATACCATACAGGTCTGTGTAAAAATAGTCAAGGATTTAAGGATAAAATACGCATATTTTGTGACTAAATTGGTCAAATGTTTTGAGAAAGTAAATAAGGGTATACGAACTATTTTATAATAGTTTGAAAGTGGTTTCAAGTCTAAATGAGTTCTAAAGGATGAGATTATGATGATTGTATGGTTACTAAGCCTAAGTGACTATCAACAAAGATGAATTTTTGAGTGTAGAGTCATATAAAAATTATCTTATCTCTTAATTGAACCATCAAAAAATGCAAAAATTTGGACATCATGGGAGCCTTGGAGTAAAGAATCCAATGAATTTATTTTGAATTCAATTGGTTGAGTATTGAAAAATATATCATCAAAACTTAGACTGTGTATTAATATGACAACATGTTTGGTATTTGCTTGAAATCCTATCAAAAGGTTATGAGAGTTCTAATGATATAAGATAAAATATTTATAACCTTGTAAGGATATAAGGACTTTCCTTATTTAGTTAAGAAGTATATTCAAGGTTGTCCACCACTAGGTTCCAAGTTTGCCATCATTTTTGGTATTAGAGCATAAGCAAAGCTCTTTAAAAGTTAATGAATGAATTTGTAGGTTGAAGGTTGTAGTGATTGAATTTTTGTAGGTAAATTGAGAATATTGAAAAGTTTGAGGTGATTGAGAGAATAAAATAAAAAGAAGATAAAAGTGAGAAGGTTCATATAGTCATAAGTCCATGAAGGCTTAAGAAACAAAGAGGAGAGCTCAGAGAAGCTATAAGAGAATCTAAGGCACAAAAAAGATTTAGATGTAAAAAGTAAAAGACCAAGGTGAAAAAGACTTGGGTGAGGCTTGGGTAATTATCAAAATACCAAAGAAGAGTTTTGGTTGAGATACAAGAGAAAGATAAGAGAGACAGGAAAGATGGAAAGACTACTAGGAAGGAAGTTAGTGAGGAACAACCCAAAGAAACAAGGGTTAGTTGATGAAAAGGAAATGAGAGAGATTAGACAAAGGATAGAAGAGCTATAAATCATGATGGAGATTGTGCAAGAAAGTGAAGGTAAAAGATTGATATTTGAGATAAAGATAAAGACAAAGTGGAATATAAAATGGCTTATAACAAAGAGGAAAATGATTGCTATGAGAGAGAGAGAGAGAGAGAGAGAGAGAGAGAGAGAGAGAGAGAGAGAGAGAGAGAGAGAGAGAGAGAGAGAGAGAGAGAGAGAGAGGGAGAGAGAGGAGAGAGAGAGAGAGAGAGAGAGAGAGAGAGAGAGAGAGGATTGTTGTGTAAAAAATTCAAGAAAGAAATTGAGAAGTATAGGATGAGTATACAGTTTGAAGAAGAAGAGGAGATAAAGGAAGTGGTGTTTGAAGAAAATAAAATTCAAGGGGATAAATGGCCATAATTTTTTTATCAAATATTACTTTTGATGTTGTGAATGCAGGAATAGAGATTGATGAAGGATAATCCTACTCTGAGGGTATGACACTTGAAAGAAAGAAGGAAATAAATCATGAACAATATGATTATGAAGAAATTGATTGGGAAGCAAAATTGTAAGGTGTAGAGATATGCTACCCAGAACAAGGAGAAATTCTTGAAGAGATGATTGAAAAAGAATTGTAAGGTGTTGATGGTAAATTGCATGAAGAAGATGATGAGTTCTTATGTGAACTCATAAAATATGAAAAAAGAGGTGAGTCAATGTGTAGACTCAATGAAAATTAAGATGAAGTTATAATAATATTTTTAACTTCAATTGGAATAGTAGGAAATGATGAAGCACTTAATAAAGTGCCTATGAAATATGAGTTGTATCAAGATGAGGTGTCTCAATTTAAAGACAAATAAGTCTTTGACCAAATCATGATAGATTCAATTAAAGAAGAGAACTTGATTTGGAATCAAATCATGGAGGGATCATAAGATTTGAACTGGATTGGAAATGAAGCAAAAATTAAGGTAGCTGAGTTAGAGTTCCTGAATACTATAAGGAAGGAAGATGAAATATCAATTGAAGAAAAATTTCTAAGGAAGATAAAAATAAGTGGAGAGACAAAAATGTCTCAAATTTTGAAATATGAATTTGTTTTTATATTTGTGTGTGCAAGTGTGAAATATTTTTTTACAAAGAGATGGATTCTTACATAGTGGATTTCAACCAAGAAAATAAAGTGAAGGTTGAGCCGGGCTCATGAATTTTTAAGGCAAGAAAGATAGTAAAGACAAAGATATCATCAAGTATGAATATGAATATATGGTACTAAAATATTGAAAGAGGTGGAAGAAAAGCATATAATCTCATTTGAGCAAGAGCTCAAAACTTTTGCCACCTGGGGATTATGATGTAAGAGCATCAGGAAAACCCCAATGTAAACATTTAAATAAATTAATTTTTGATCTATAAGTTCTTAAGAGTCTTGTGAAATGTTAATAAGAAGTTTTATATTCTTCATCAGTCTTAGATTAGTTTGTAGTTTTCTTGTCAAAAGGGAAATTTGAATATATGAACTATATTGTAAGACTTGTAATGAGTATGGTCAATAGTAAAAGGCATATGTAAACATGTAATTTAATTATGTAAATTAAATTCACCCTAAGACACTATCTAGAAGATTAATTCTATGGAAGACCAATCTTGGTATAAAAAATAAGACCTAAAATGATGGAGGGTATCTTGGAAGAGATAACCATATTGAACAAGTTGTTAAAAGAGGATTACCATCAAAAATAAATATAAAGGAGCCTAATAAACAATTTAAATATCTATATAGGTTGAATCATGAGTTATTGGTGGTAACAGGTGGCAAAAGAAGAATAAGGCCTCTAAGATCGTGTAAATACATATGACAATTTATAGCACAGTGTAATTTTTATAAAGATTGATCAATGAAAGAGGATTATTTTTTATATGAATGTGTGTTTTTAATATATGTGAGCTTATTCATATATCTTCACTCTTGTATATATGGAAATAATGACTTTCAAGTGAATTTAGATCAATATAGCATGAAACAGAATTGGTTTGATGTAGAGTCCATATAATTGGCATAAACTACGTTGATAAGATACATATATGTGTAGAGGATGGTATTCTTGGACAAGATTTGGTAAAGATGGTATCAGTTGATGTAAAATAATGAAGTATTAATTAATCCTTAACATTATTTTGGCTGATTTTAGAAATACCATATTATACCTTTGCATTGAAACGTAATTGATAGGGTAAATAAATTGAGTTGTTAGATAATATAAGTTGTTTTCAAAGGAATAAAATTAACCCAGTTCTATAGACACATATGTTTTAACCAAGGTACAATGCACAGTAGTAATTCACCATTCAAGGCTTGCCAAGACTAATGTCTTTTTGTTTTGCTTGGTATTATAAAGGCATCTAGTTTTGAGATTGTCAAGCTTTGGTAAAATATTTGGTGGGTTACTAAACTCATTACAATAATGATAATCAATAGAAATAATCTCTAATCAATTTTTGTGGTAAGATGAGTCACCACTAGATAATGTTAATTGGTCCAACTGAAATTTGATTATTTTTTACTATTTCAACATTCAATGGAGATCTATTTAGATAGAGTAAAGGAATAGAGGAAATTATAAATTGTTCTTTCTATTTACCATGATAAAATGAAAAGGTGGATTGAATAGCAATGAAATTAATAAATATTGATATTTTTTACCAAAAGAGTTAAATATATTTGGGTCTTAGTATTCTCCATTCTCTATTGATATAGATTTAATATATGCTTCAAAATTTAATATCGGGTTTGTAATTTAATGATTGAGTATGACAGCTATGAATAAATGGTGTTGTGTAAAATTTTATACATAGAATGAGCTTCAAGGTGATGAATTGGGAACTTTCAAACATAAACAAAAAGAATTAGGAATGTTAAAAAAATCACTAGATAGCAAAAATATCCATGATGCAAGCACCTGGGACTGTAGATTAAAAATTGTGATAGTCATAAGAAAGAATCAATGGTTGTACATTTATTTTGTAAATATGGTCTTGTTTGAATGATTGAAATAGTTTAAGGATAGATTATCAAACCTTATTAAAGTGGATTTAAAACCTAATAGTATTTATGAATCAAAATATACTAATTTGAGAGATTTTGGATACCATATAGGTCTGTGTAAAAATAGTCAAGGATTAAAGGATAAAATACTCATATTTTATGACTAAATTGGTCAAATATTTTGAAAATGTAAAGAAGGGTATAAGAATTTTTTTGTAATACTTTTAAAATGATTTCAATTCTAAATGACAAGATTATGATGAATGTATGGTTACTAATCCTAAGTGACTATCAACAAAGATGAATTTTTGAGTGTAAAGTCATAGAACAATAGTCTTATGTATTAATTAAACCATAAAAAAAAATTAAATGTGAAAATAATGGGAAAATTTTATTAATGAATCCAATGAGTTTGGTGTGAATTCAATTGGTTGAGTATTGAAAAAGATATCATAAAAACTCAGACTGTATATTGACATGACAACAGGTTTGGTATTTGCTTGAAATCTATCAAAAGGGTATGGGAGTTCCAATGATATAAGCTAAATTATTTGTAACATTTAAAAGATATAAAAAATTGACTTATTGAGTTAGGAAGTATATTCAAGGTTTTCCAACAATAGGTGCCAAATTTCCCATCAAGCCTCTTGGAATGGCAAGCTTGGAGAGATGCTTTCCTCTTGCTTGGAAAAACTACCTTCTTCATTCTAAATTAAACCATGACATGTCTCTAAAAGAGTGTATCCTAATATTATGACCTCAAACAAGTCCTTCAATTGATCTTCACTTGGTTCAAGTTCACTTATGCCTTCATCAAGCTTGATAGGAGTTGGTATAGAAGTAGTCACAACATAATTTGATAAGGAATTAGGATATGAACTTCTTTGATCATGTTCTTGGGGTTCAAGGAAACATTTTACTACCTATAATGAATCCTTAGAATCTTATTCATATGTTGTGATAACTTGATCAGCTTGTTCTCTATTAAATTCACATTTCTTGTGATCCTTAAAGGCTGATTGTCGTCTTTCTTGACCAAGTGGTGTTCTAATAGTGAACTCCTCATAACATACACTTGAAGTGTCATCCTTATAGCCTTCTTGGGAGTGATCTGCAACTACAACTTGGATGTTTTTTCTCAAGAAGAGGCTGATCATCTTCCCTCCATTCATCAATGAATCCCTCCATCTTTGGAATGTTTTAGCTTTCAATATTCTCCATAAGGAACTCATTCTTCATTTGAATAATCTCTTGAATGGACTTCCAAGATGGAAATTTTTTAGGTTTTTCAAGCTTCTTAACAAGGGTCTCTTATTTAATTTAGAGTCCTTATTAAATGAAATCCAAATATGGTAAGGATTTAGGCTCTTAGGGAGGGATGGGAGGGTCTTGAATAGGTTTAAATTCTTCTTTGATATCGACTCCCTACTTTATGCTTGTTTCACTTTGCCTATCCCATGATTTCACTACTTGACTCCAACTTGGAATATTAAAGTACTTAATGGGAGATTATTGAGGAAGAAGAGTAGAATTTTGTTCCAATATAGCCTCATTATCTTCTATCCAATTATTAATCAAGATATCTAATTCTAATTTGTCTTGGTTCTCAATAATAAGATTCTCAACAACAACCTAAGGCTTGAGGGGTTTGTGAAGGACTTGAAACAATTTTAAGCTCACTTGAAATGGAAATTTGAGGGAGAATGGATGCCATATAATAGGACTAAGGTGTTATAGATGAAGGCATATGGGGATGATATCATTGAACCTACTATCCTTCATAAACTATTAACTTATCCTCTATGCCTTTAATTAGGCCACTTGTCTCCATCATGTCACTTGTGAGTCTTTTCCAATTTTCTCTGTCAATAGGTGTCCACTCTCTCTTTATCATCTACAATTATTCTCTCACATTATGAATGAGATGAATAGGGACATTTTGACCATACTCCCTTTGTGTGGTAATCCCTATCATATGTCTTTCATAGTCCAAGAGGGTTTGATTGAAACTTAAGATGGATTGATTTAAAATGTGGCTATGTTGACTTAGTGTAACATGGTCTTGATAAGGCTGATTAGATGAATGAGAGGGCTGCCAAATAGGTGGACTATCTTAGTATGACTACTAAGGCAAATAAGGAGGATAATACTTTTGATAACAAGGTTGACAAGGTTTAACATATTGCTAATAAGGGTCAAAAAACTGTTGACAAGGATGAACATAAGTTTGATATAGATTTTCAGCTTGTGTGAAACAAAAATTAACATCAAACCTAGCCATTAAACTTCATGATAAAGGTAAAAATATAAGAACGCTTTCTTAAAATGGTACCTGGGATGTTATAACTAGCTGAATGCATTCTGAATCACCATTGATGTTTGTTGAACTACCTCCAAAATTAGGCACATTGAAGATCAACACCAAAAACTCTTCAATTGATTGCAATATAGTCCCACCAAGCATGCTATAAATATTATATCTCAAATTTTCATCCTTGTGAGGGTGATTCAATCCCTCTCAACTTGAGTTATAAAATGGAATTGATCCTAGGCTATGGGTGACCTTTAGATGGATCAAACCTATAGGTTATAGGGCTTGTTACCCTTGATGTATCAATTATGGATTACTACACTACTAATTTTTAAGGAAAATGGAGAAGGATAACATGAAAATAAAGGGAATGATACACCAAATAGTTGATCTCTACCAACCACATGCATGTGCACTTATAGACCAAGAAAACTAACCTGACATACACTACTCATAAGCTAAATCTCTCACATAATTATTTCAATGTGAAGGTGGTGATATATGATTAGGATAGGATGAATAATCAAGAGGTCTTAGAGGACACTAGTGAATATATCAGATCACTCAACCTTTTCACCACTATTACACACTTCACATAACATGTAAAAGAAGGTTTCAAACTGCATCTAATTGTTAGAAAAGGACAACATGCCAAGGAAGACAAGTTAATTCACTTGACAAGATCACCTATTCACACAAAAAAATTAAGTAAATTCATAGAAAGAGGTGAAAACAATTATATTTTTTTGATCAAAGACATACAAATGGGTAGTCTTCACCATACCCAAGTGGAAGATACATACCAAGCCAAACAAGGCTACATAAATAGAGACATGAAAGAGAAAAAGAGAGAAGGGCATAGAGGAGAGAGGTGAAAAGTTTATAGAAGGAGATAAAATAAATAAAGGGGTTGTATATTAATCTCATTATGTCTTCAGAGACATGTTTTTATTCCTTAAAGATGCATACTCCTTCAAATGGCATAGGAGTCTCAAACTTGGCTTGACACTTTGATCTTCCTCTTCAAAACTACCCTTCTCATAACTTAGAGGTGAAAAGTGGAAGTATCCATCATAAACTCATGTAAATTTATATTATAACCTATTCTTAACAACTTTAGTATACTTAAGAATCTTTTAAACTAACATTTAAGTGATGATCATTCTTCCTTAGGTGTCTTGAAACCCAATTTGTCTTACTACACCTATCTTGTTCAAAAGGTTTAAATATTAAGTTTGTCTTCATGAATAAAATTATTATCCATGTATGGAATATATCAGTCATATCAGACCTAAAATACTCATTTGGATCCATTAAACACTCAACAAGACTTCATTTTTCACCTTAAGCTCTCACTCTCTCTCAATTCTTTATATCCCTAAAAACACACAAAGCTCCTTATGTGGAAGAATTTAGGGATGATATTAGAAAAATAAGGGTATTTATGAGTAAATTTTATCCCTTTATAGATCCATTCCAAATTTCATGACATAATTCTAAGTCGAAGTGCACTTATTCACCTGATCTCTCTCTCCAATTAGGCCTCCATTAACCCTCTAAGCCTAGAAATAGATTTTTGGCTCAAAATGACTCCCAAAAGTGTGAAATTAAAAATAAGAGTTTTATTAACTTTTAAAAATTCATGAAAAATTTTAGCTTCTATAACCTTGTGTAGGTAGGCAAACTAAGAAATGGCCAAAAAACTAGCCCTCCACAAGCCTTTTTCACATTGCCTTCAATAATTAGACTTGTTTGAGAACTTTAAAGGTGGCATGTACAAAATTTTGGACTTAAATATGTAAAAAAAAAAAACAAATAATCTCTCCCAATGGTTTTCATCAATCTAGTATCTTGTATACCCTATTTTGATCCCAAAATCTCATAAAAGTACAATATTTAATAAGTCAGTATAGGTGGAAAAAAAAATCATGGTAAGGTTTTCTTGAGAGTTAATGAATAATTTAAAAGTGTTTTAAAGTTAATTTTAACTCATTTAAATCACTTGGGAAACCAATTTCTCCAATCGGTTCATACTTGGTCTTTTAGGCAACAAAAAACACACTTATCATCTTAATGATGATTTTTAAAGTACAAGCCCTTAACCAATTGGAAAATACATCATAAAATATCCAAATATATTTGTATTACATGAAAAAACTACCTAATATTCTAATCATAATAAGGTGCTTCTCAAGTTGGTAAGACTATGTTTAATTCTTCATAAAAAATTTATATATTTATTTCCTTCAAACCAAAATCCATCTTTCTCATATAATCAAACATGCTTGACTATGTTTGCTCTTTTTGGAGTATGTGAGTACAAGCTTATAGTGAGTTTGTTAATAATCCTTTATCATAATTTATGATCGTATCCTAGGTATTATTGACATTTGGTGATTATATTAACCTTTCATACATTCCTAAACCCCAATTTCACCACAAAATATTTCATCATCTCTATTCACTATTTATGTCAAAATACTCTTGGCTGTAGGTGTGTGTTGGCAGTCTAAATTGTATCTCTAGGATTAGAGTCCTTTCAACACAACTATTACCATTTTGATATTATTTAAAACTAATTGAGTGTCCTAAAACTCTTTACAAATACCTTATGTCTATATTTTATCATGAGATATATAATTCTTCATTGGTTTACACATAGGCCTGTGTGTGAGTGTCTAGGCATGTAGGTGTATTATATGTCAAACCATCGTTATGCAAGTAGATTTCACATAGGTATAAAGGTGAGTTATGATGTGAAATTATTTAATTTTAGTAAATAATTATAATATTTTGGTATAGATATAAATGAAGTGATAATATAATAGAAAAATTATACAAACATTTGGATGCATTGAATCCCTGTAAAACTTCCAAACCTTGAAGTGCTAACCCTGGAAATTATCCTATGAAGGTATTTTATATATTATTGGATGTTAATATGTCTTAAACTGATGGATAAAGGTTTTATATGGTTTTATAGACCCATATAGACCTCCAACAATGCATAACATGCTCCAACTAGCTCTAATTTGCATGTAACTTTCACAAAACCAAGCCTGTGAGGTTTAAGACCACCTATTGGTCTTAACAATTATTCATAAATATGGGGAAAAAATATGATTAAAAATTCCATAAAACTAAAGGTTATAAGGCCCCTTCCTCTCCCTAAAATCTCAGACCATAACTCTCTCTCATGTATTTGTCTATCATATGAAGTTGACCCTTACTAATTTGCCAAGGGAGCGATGGAGGTTATAGTGAAAGTTTTGACTTCTTAGGACTAGTAAAATATATATATTCATGGATATGACCTAGATATGGTGAAGGAACACTATGAAGACACTTTATCTTGAAATTAGATCCTCCCAAGTCCATACAAGTGACCAAAAATGTTTTCTTTGGAGTTATTTTCTCTTTTTTCTGAAATTTGCACTTGTAAAACTGAAAAAGTATGACATACCTGACATAAATTCAAATTACATAATTCTTCCATAAAATTTGAAAATTATGATGTACAAATATTTGATCTTTGTTGGCTTGAAATGTAACTGAGTTAGTTATATGCCCCCTTTCTCTTGATTATTACTTACTTTAAAATTTGCAAAAGAACCTTAATTTATTCAAATGAATGTAAAGTGTTAATAAAAGGTGGTGAAATCATGATATGAATTTGAAAGACACTTTATGACCTTTGACACTTTTTGGATCAACCTCTTCACACCATTTTATGGCTAGACTAGCATAAGATTTAATATAAGCCATTACCTTAATATTGTCAAATTAACCTTAATTTATGTTAATAATACTTTAGAAAGACCCTTTTAAGACCTCAAAAATAGTGTAATGGGTTACGAACAAGGTCATAAGGCATGACAAACAATTTTTTTGTGAACCTAGGTAATAGTAGCCAAAATTTGGCTAACATGTCCTTGTGATGCTAAAATTCCTTCACATTGGAGATTTTCATTGAGCAACCACATACAGAGATCATAGGAGCACAAACAAGTCATCAAAAGAGAATACATTCATTTGGTTGGAAAGGTTAAAGTAACTTGTATTTTTTTTTTCCTTTTGTTGAAGCTCAATCTAAGGTTTTATGTTAAGTTTAGAATAGAGAGTTTTATTATTTGATTTCTAATTAGAATTTTGAATTTCAGATATTACATGATGGAAATTGAAAAGGAAAATATGCCAATGCTAAAAGTAACATATAGGAAAAATAATAAATAAATGGATCCATGGAAAAAAATGAGCTCATTTGAGCTATGAGAGGCATTGCATGAATTCATAACAATTTATATGTTATGAATTTAAATTTGAATGAACACAGTAAAGGTCAAAGGGACATACAAACTTAAATTTAGGTGAGAACATAGGTCATAATATTTCACCATGTGGACACAATGAATGTGAATTTTAAATAACACTCAAACCTTAGAAAATATAAGATAATAATTATGAAATCAACATGCCTGTGCAATTCACAGGAAAAATTTAAAGGAAAAAAGTGAGTTGTGTAACTACATGACCCCATGACCACAAGGGTACATGATTTTAATACATGTTGATGGATATATTTATTATTTGTGATTAAAGTCACAAATTCAAATATAGATAAATACACAATGATTAAAATTATGATAATATTTTATTAGTGTCCACCTACTATTAATTTATAGTGAACAAAATATTAGTCGTATGTGCTAGTGGAAAATATTGAAATGTGAAGTATGTGTCACATGTTCATGTAAAATATTTAACATGATAGAATAAATAAGATGCATTCATGTGATGTGTTATAAATAACACTATTCTCATAGAATAGAAAGTCATCTATCATTGATCTCTAGGATACTTAAAATTTAAATATATTTAGCATTTTTATACCATTATCAAACTTCACTAGCAAAGATGGGGCATAAAAATAGTTTAAACCTGAAGCATATTAAATCTGATTAGGACTAGAAAAACATACTAGAAACATCTTGGGTATCCTTGTTATTTGTCACTAGCTTATTGTCATTATTTTCCAATGTAAACATACCTCCTTGTGGCTTTTTTTTCCATTAGAATTCAAGTTTACAATTGTTCAGACCTACAACACAATAAAAATGACCTAAAAATCCTCCTAAGGGCGTTTCTTTTCTAGTTTTGGAATTAAAATTCTCATCTGAATCTTCTTTTAATGTATTTTTTAGATCTATATGTGTTTGTTATCATACATCTTTTTTGACCTTGATTGGCTTAATGTGGTATCAATTCAGGAGACCAAAAAAATGGCAATCACCTATGATTAAGAATTTAAATGCCTTCAACACATGTTATAATATCCTCCAAAAAATGTTGATGGAGTTTAACCTACTAATGGCATTTTGAATCTCATCTTCACCTGTATTATTCAAAGAAGTAGCCTAAGACTTTTGGTTGATTAAATCTTAGGGTTCTTCTCTCCCTTTAGAGGTGCCTCTTTGCTTACTCAAATAAAGTTGTGTCAAAAAAATTTACCTAATGTTTATTAAATCATGTATATTAGATTAATTTTTTTATAGCCAGATTTACAATTTAAGGTCAAATAAGATTTTCTCCATTTGAATGCACATGATGGTGCATAAGTGAGTTTTTATGACTTAGCATTGATTTGTGAGAGGTCCCAAGTTTAGTTGTGGTTCAAATGAGTGCATAGAAGGATAGGTTTTTATTATTTAGTCATGAGCATTTAAAATTTTGTCTAATTTTAATTAAAATAGACCATTTAAAATGGAAACTTTAAAACATTGTAACTTTTGATGGGAAACTTGGAATTAAGTGGTTTTTTTTCAAAAGTGTTTATTTTTAGTGTTTGTTCCATTGGAATAGTATGTTTTGTAAAATTTACTAAATTTATAAAATGTCAATTCTAGGGGGGGTTATGGTGTGTGTTCTTCTTCTTGCATGTTTAGTTCTACAATTTATTTTCTTATATCATAGATTGTTGGCTGTTTTCATTTCTCATTGCATTCAACTATTATGAATGCAAAAAAAAAATTCAAATTTCTCTAAGAAAATAGGGATTCTATAGGATAACTATGAACGAGGAAACTCAACCTATAGTAGATGTAGATAAAAATAAATGATTTAATATATGTCATCAAGCACATGGTTGTCTTAGTTTGTCTATTTATCCTAACATACAATTTTCACATTGAATATATTAAAATACCTAATGAAGTATAGAATACAATGGAAAAACTCTTTGGAAAGCATGAGGTCATGAACTAGAGAATGTGATCATTAGTTTGAGCCTAGGTGACTTTGACAGACTGCAGGATTTATTCACTAAGTTTAAATCTTTGAGGTTGTATCTAAAATAATGTGGTATAGATAATAAAGATGATCAACTGATTCTTTTAATTCTCTCCAAATTGGATCCAAGTTACTTTATGTTCATCTCCACTTTCCATGCCACAAAAAGTGGTTTTGGGACCACATAGAATATTCCTTATTTAGATACCTTTGTTACTGACTTGACTTGGGAGAAATATAAGTTGATATATATGGGCAAAATGAAGTCCTAAAAACCTCAAGGCCTATTTTTTTAGAATGGGAAAGAGAAGGCTTCAAACAACAAAGAGAATAAATAGAATAAAAAGGATCACTAAAAATATTAAAAACCTCTGACTCCAAATCAACCAATGAGACCTCCTCTTCAAGTGCTAAACCTAAGAAAAAAGGATCAAGTGTGGGTATTACACAAGCAAGCATGATACAAAAAATGTTTGAAGAAACAAATTGACCACCTAAAAAGCCTTGTTGAGAAGAATAATATAAGTTCCCCTAAGTCTATCAAACCATCTTCATCAACCCCATAATGCTCTAAGGCAAATGACAATGGTAAAAAAAATGGAAAAAGAAAAAGGTGAGAATAAAGTGAAAGGAAAGGCCCTAATTATAGTTTTACCTATGAATCTTACATCGGTCATTGAATCTGGTGCATCACATCATATGTATTTTTCATAGATTCAGTTCACTTCTTTGGGACCATGTGACATGTCCATTATTTAGTTGGGTGACAACACTTCTACCCAAGTTTTTAGGATAGGGTATATTGAAGTGAGTGGAGGAATATTCAATAATTTTCTAATAATTTCCTCACTTTCAACTAATCTTCTATCAGTCTACAAGATTACTCAACTTGGTTTAGGTATATGAGCTGAGTTGAGTTCAGATTTAGTGTATGTCAGAGAGTTACACAATGACACTATATTAGAAGTAGGATTGTTTGATCATCATAATTTAATATATTCCTTCTCACACTTTATCCCTAAATCTTATTTAGATTCTTCTTCATCAAACATGCATGGACCTAATGACATTTTTGAGCCTGAGTTCATATATGATATTGAGAACTCTTCATCTAACATAAATGACTAAGTAGTGATGAGGACACACCTCAACCATGTCCTTGTCACCTTATAGATATTAAGGAGTTATTTATTGATTAAAATAATTTTGGTCTAATTCAAACATTACATGGAGTAGGTACATTGATTTAGGACTCATCTAACGTTGATTAGTCTTCTACATAATTATAGGGCATTCCATATTCATTCTTTGCCTCTCTTTCAAATACACCATCATTACATGGAGTAGTTGGTTCATCTACTATGCATGAGGACCATAGTTCCTTGTATAGGGACCACACCTTGGTTGGAGATCCATCAAGTACTTGGTGGACACATTCACTATTCCAAGGTTATCCACTCTTCATTGCATCTACTACTTCTCCTTAGTCAATCTAGAGAGGTCCTTTGTAGGCTATAGAGTGTCTATAGGCATTTTTAGCTTCTAGTGGGGATTTTTAACCTTATATTATTATTTTCCTCTTTTTTGGAGGGGGGGCGGGGTTTTTGATAGTTTTTCTCATTTTCTCCACTTTACAAGAGTTATTTTGTACATGGGTACCTCATTAGGTGTTGTTGTTAGGACCCATTTCTTCCACCCACCTAATTTGTGATTACTAGGGGAGATGTTAGTGGAGGTCTGTATTTTACTTTTATTTTGTATTATTCTTACACACATGTATTATTCTTACACTTGAGTTAGATTTCTTAAGTTTACTTACATATAGGGAGTTACTCTTGTTCCTTATCATTGGCTAGTGGAGGTTACTCTTTGATTAGTCATTTTAGACTTAGGAGTTGCATGCCTATTCTAGGACTTTGTGATTATTCATGGAAGAGTTACAAAATACTCTCCTATTTTTACATCTCTTTTTGAAGCTATTCTATATAGATGGTGTTGGATGATTTGTCTTGTATTTATGCAATATTCCCATTCTAGTTTTTTTCTCACATCAGTATTTATGTAATTTTTTTATTCTTTCTTATAAATATATGTATTTTATTAAACCAGAGATGATGGTCAAAGCTCCAACAATTTCCACATTAAGACATCATAAACACAATTGCCTCCCTTGCCATTATAAATTTGTCTTAGCACTGACTCAAAATTAATAGTAATGTTGATAGACTAAATTAAAAATCATTTATTTTAATGAAAAAAGGCATATGAATTATCTATGCCAAACATTGCATTGTCCTAATTCAAATGTATCCATGTTTTTTTAATATTTTTTATTGCACACAGATCAGGCACATTTTTTTATGACAAAGGTAGGATTGATGGGGAGATGAGGAGATTGTTATTGATGGTTCAGTTATGGCTTATCCTGTAATAAAAAAATTAAACCTTGGGGTTTATTATAACCCTATTTTTAAATAATTTTCATGCCTCATTCAAATTTTGACATCCTTTTAATATTTTTACTATTCTAAAATTCCTCACTTTCTATGTATTGAACAAGTTGGTATATTAACTGCATAAGCCCATTTCGATTGAATATCCAATTATAATATAATGTAGTGATTTTTATTATTAACAAAGAGATTTGTAATTTGAAGAATAATATCTATGAGACTAAAAATGTGATGTTAACTAACATACATATCTTAGATAAATTTATGTAAAGGATGTTGATAACGTTTTAAATTAATGATATAAATGGAAGAATGATATCTCTCGACATATTTTACATAAATTTATCTATAATATATATGATAATTTAAAAATATATATATTTATATAAACAAATTAAATATTAATTTATAAAACTTTTTTTAAATTAATTATATTAAAAATAAAAATTAAATATATTTATATAAAAGATAGAGACTATTTCAAATCCTAAATGAATTTGGATAAAAAAATAATGCTTAAATATGTCCAAATTTGCCTTCAAAATTCTAATTAAAAAGAAATCTACTTACTTTGATAAAAGATATATCATAACATAGGGAAATTAACATTAAAAATGAGATTTTCACATTTTTATGGCATCATAGTTAATGAGATTTACATTGTTCTCATCATAATATATCATTTGAATTTAACAAAGACCAAGTTTTATTGAAATTTATGGAAGTGGTAATCTTGAATAGTATTTTATACTTAACTATTAATGCAATTCACACACACACACACACAAATATATATATATATATATATATATATATATATATATATATAGACACACGCACGTGCACACACACACAAATAATTTAACCATCAACAACCTCAAAAACAATTAAATCATTAACAACCTTATCTTAATTTTCTTACAAAGTGTCCATTGATCAAAAGTTATCCAATTTAAAAATGAAACGTATCTCAAAGGTTGGTCTAAGTTATTTAGTGTGAGGTATATCAAAAATGGATTGGTATATATATAAGATCAACCCTCATTCATTCCTCATCTAGAAAATATTAGGAAATGACAATGCAATATAACAAGATGCACTTAATCAAAAATTTAAGTGAGAAAACCTACCCTATTCATCCTCATTTATATATTAGGCATAGGATAAATATTCACACATGTAAGAAGTATTCTAAGAGTAGTTTATGAATCATAATATTCATGTTACAAGATATGTCACTACATTTATTTACTTGTCACACATTGCATGCTTGTACACACAAGCCAATGCATAGGATAAAACTACCAAAGACTAATGCCATATTTAGAGTATTATCTATGTAGGAAATGACAATTGTAGGAAATGACAATTAATAGAGGGACTCTTGAAGTAGCTTGAAACCATGAACCTACTAACCCATTTATCACAATATCACTTCAAAAGTAAAGAGTAGGGTTTGATCATTTAAAAAATATCAAAAACCTATATGTGTTATCCATATACATTAGAATAAAGGTGAAATAAAACTCAAAAGGATTTAATTGGTCACATATAGATATATTTGGTATTCCATACATGACACCAATGCAAAAGGAAAACACCTATGTTGACATAATTATCTAGATTTGACACAAGCATTAGAGACCATAAAAAAATATTCCCATAATCTAAAGACTATTCTAGGATCATATTCTAGTCCAATTCTAGTTTTTTCCATATCATACCTACATGAGCATAGTAAACCAGTTAAGTATTGTTTGTTCTCTACTCATTGTAATATTTATCAATAACTATACTTTACTATTCTTATCAAATATTAGTTGTATAAATTATAATACTATTTATATAAGTTTTTTTTTAATTGGCTTGTTCATTATGTTAGTTCTTCATCCATGTGTAAAATTTAATCTAATACCCCTTAACCCTATATATACTATTTATCGAGATCTTAGAGTCCTATGACACGTAAGCATATAATTACATAGGTTAAAACACTAGATATTACACCTATACATGTTCTTCAATAGTACCACTATTTTGATATATATTATATCTAATGTTCATATCATTTCCAAAAGAGCAACCCCTAGATGAAATAATTGTCTAGGCTTTATATTTTCAATTATTCTAAAAATACAAAAACATTGAAAAATTTTAAAATCAAATTATTACTTTAATTCAAGACCATGTGCATTACAATACTATTATCATGATTTATCTGTAACATTATGCACCATGTTCTACCCTTGTGTCTATGTCAGTACTTACATTTTATTACAATAAACCATCATGGTCTTCCATACAATTGATGCATATTGACATGTATAAATTAAATATAAGGTTTCTCAACCCATACTAGAAATCAATGAAAGACTAAGAATCTATTTATCTCATCCACATCATTCAACATATATCACATACATAACATATGTCAAAACATTCAATACTAACTATCCAACTTAGTATTCATTCCAATCACCCACAGCTAACTATCTAAATGACTAAGCGTGCTCTATCAATAATCTAATAGGAATGCCAAGAAATGCACCACATAATCATTATATATACCATCAAAATATAAAATCCATACTATCCAATCATGTGATCAATCATCATTAATCTGTGTAGACAGTTAACTTATTACATTACGATTTCACAATAATTAACTAAATCAATCCATCCAATACAAGATCATAAATTTTCAATGGGATATATCATTCACAATTTTTTTTCTTTATGTATCTCATTGCCTAAGATAAACTAAAGTGTGAAAATTATCTCAAGATATATCATTCCCAATTTTCTCCTTCCATATATCATTGTTTGGGTAAAATCAATCAACCATCAACTCTAATCAAAGCATGCAAGCATTAGCTCAAGTAGTTTAATTACATCCATAGGTTAGTCCCATTCATCCATAACATTCATACACTCATCTATATCAATATCCATCAGTATCATCATCTTATACATATCCTATCCATTCATCACATCATGTTTCCCCCCAACCAAGACTTTCATTTATTTTTTGCCTATTTTACAAACTTGTAAAACCATTTTATTCTCCATTATAAATATAATAAATTAGATTTATCAATTACTTTACTTCTTAATTACACATCGATTAATAAAATAAAAAAAGTAGTGGAATATATATTTTCCTCTTCAACACTCACAACTTATCAATGAGATATATCCTTCCCATAACCACTTTTGTGCATATATCATTACATGAGGCACATCCAAGTGTGTAACATAACTTGAGAAATAAAATTTATAACATCTAATCCCTTGAAACTATCCACTCATGGAAAATTATTTTAAAGATGCATAAAATGATGAAAGCATTTCATCAAGAATGGTAAATTTGTTTATCAAATTATCAATCACACCATTTTTCCATCTATTTGCTTAAAATCCTCTTTCATCATTTATTCATTTTTAGTGCCTCGCATGTCCTCTTCAAGGGGTATCTAATGACCTAATCATTGACTCAAGTCTCTTAAGACATTTTCTCACATATGGTTTCACTCTAATTTTCTTTATTATTTGAAAATGCAATGGTCCTTCTAGTTTCAACACCCTTTCAAAGAGGGAATAATGAAAACACATAAATTATACCACATTTAGTGTCACAATAATTTCAATAATTATCAACATAATTACCTAATTTATTTACAAACTCGCCATTTGAATTTTGTAGCTTATCCTAAGATGATTAATATTACTTTTCATCAAAAATTCAAATAGTTAATTAATCTTAATTAAATAATCCATTTATAATTAATCATACACACATAATTCCATATGTATAATTAATAATTCTAAATTCTAAATTCTAAATCACCAAACCACATCCTCTATTCTTCTTACCAAGAAGTTAAGTCACCTAACCATTTCCACAATTATCTCATCAAGTGTTGAGTAATCCAGCCAACTCCTTGGAACATTCAACTAACCTGATGAGTCATTCAACTACCTTGACTCATTCCTAAGATTATTTCAACTACCAACTAACTTTCCTAATAATTTTAAAACACTTGAGGAATTGGTCTTCTCCCCTTGGATGATGACTCAAATCTAGACATCTAAAAATTAAGAGATTTTATAGCTTAAGATTAAATATAACCATCCATTTCTTATGAAACTAGTCTATAAATTGATGTAATTCCTCCATGTTTAATAATCAATCACCAAGCTATCAAATTACTAATCCATCATAAACTTAAAATTATAATTTGTATGTCCTTATGTTCTTACATTTCCCTTGTATTGGATATTTATATTGAGCAATCATATACCAATATCATAAGAGCGCAATCAAGTCATCAAAGGAGAAGATATTCCTTTGGTTAGTAATATAAAGGTAAATTGTATTTTGTTTTACTTTTGTTGAATCTCAATCTATGGTTCTATGTTAAGTTTAGAATATATAGTTTTATCATTTTAATCCTAATTATAATTATGAATCACACATATTATAAGATCTAAATTGAAAAGGAAAACATGATAATGCCATAAATAACATATAGAATAAATAATAATTCAATGGATCCATGGAAAACAAATGAATTAATTTTAGAGATGGGATTCACTACATGAATTCATAACTATGAGGCAAATAAAATGTTAGGAAATTAGATACTTCATAGCAACAAATAACCAATAAACAAAATACAAATTTGTAATAATAAAGATAATTTAAATAAACATGCATATGACAAAACACAAAAATTACCTGGTAAAAATTTAGAATAACTAAGGAAACATCCATAGTGTAAGATATTAGGCTTTATTAACTCAAGATGAATAGATTAAAAGTGAATTCATCACAGATTACATGCAAACTTCACAAATATACCTAATTGGCAAAGCACCATTTGGTTTCTTCCTCCTAAAAATAGAGTGGAAAAATGCCATTAGGACTTTCATTACTAAAACTAGAATTCAATGGAATTCATCTTCCTAAGAATAAGGGCTTGATTCCTTGATTTTTTTATGCCCCTAAACTATTAATCACAGGATATACTGAGAGGTGGGGGTGAGTCAGTATATCATATATCTTATAAATATTTTACTTAATCAAATTTCAATTAACCATTCATTCAAGATATGTAATACAAATAAAATCAATATGCACCACATGAGAGAGAGAGAGAGAGAGAGAGAGAGAGAGAGAGAGAGAGAGAGAGAGAGAGAGAGAGAGAGAGAGAGAGAGAGAGAGAGAGATAAAATAATTATGTGGAAACCAAAAGATAAAAACCATAGAGAAAAATCTCAAGTATATGAAAGAGCACCAACTCAAATTACAAAGTTTGTAAGCACCAACTTGCAGGAGCACCAACCCCTTTTCTGAGCACCAACACAACAATTATTTGTGAGAACCAACCCATAGGAGCAGCAAACCCTTGTAAAGATTTGTGAGCACCAACCCACATGAGTACCAACACCTCTTGTGTATAAAACATAACTATCTCTCAATGTTGCTTACTCAACATATGATAGAACTCTACAATATTTCTTTCTATTCTCTCCTCTTTTCTTACATAAAACAAATGCAAACCATGAACTCTCTTGCATATTACAAATGGCTTATAAATCCTTTATTTATAGCTTTCCAAATGAGCTTTGGCATTCACCCTTTGTGTCCCTTCAATCCTCATGGAAAATGGTGCCAAACTTGTATGACCCTTTGTATCATTTCATTTGAAAAGTCACATGGTGACCCTTCATGAGCATATTTTTTCTTTCCCCTTTTGTCTTTGTCTTAGTGACCTTTTTAATTCCTTAAGATGACTCTTCATGGTAAAATGTGCCATACTCCTTCAACATTCTAGGTATTGATGAATAAAATATTTCAGCCCTATCTACGTAAATTCATTCTAGTCTTCTTCATTGATATCTTCATCTATAGTAAAACATGGTCTAAGCATATCCCTGAGAAAATGACTCTTGGAATTCATCAAGATGACTCTTCATGGGAAAATGCATCCCATTCCTCTTTTGTCTTTACCTTGTGACTCTTTGACTTCTCCATGGGCCCTCTTTTGAATTTTATACAACCAAAAATATATTCATTAACATTAAATAAATATCAACACACATTAACCAAGATATGAATATTAAAAACACCATTAAATGTTATGGGACCTTTATCACCAATGCTAGACCTTTGACATCAATGACAATATTTCCAACAATCTCTCCCTTTGTCATTGATGGCAACCTAAAACTAAAATTGCTATATCCTAAAACCTATACTACATATTCCAACCTACACATATTTCCATTTAAAAAACATACAGTAACTCCCCCTTACTATAGTAACTTATATTTGTTCCCTATACCTATTTCTACACCTATTTCTAATCTTCTCCCCCTTTGACATCAATGGCAAAGGGCCTATCCTAGAGCTAACACTTAGTTCCCCCTCAACTGATGCTGATCCTCAATGGAAGAAATTAAAATAAATTACTCCCAACTTCTCTCGTAGATACTTAAATGTGTCTTTTGGTAGCACCTTTATGAAAATATATGCAATCTATTTTGTAGTACTGATATATTCTATCTTGAATTATTGATTTTCAACCTACTCTCTCAAGAAGTGATATCTGATAGAAAAATGTTTTATTCTTGAATGCATCACTGGATTCTAAGAAATATTAATATAACTTGTGTTGTCATAAAAAATAAAAATAGGTTCATCATATTTTACTTGATATGTTCCAAAGTTTGCTTCATCCAAAGAACTTGAGTACAACATAATACCACTAAAATATATTCTACTTCAGCTATAAAAAGTGATACTAAATTTTGATTTTTTCTTAGCCATGATACTAAGTTATCACTGAGGAAGAAATCTCCTCCACTTGTGCTCTTCCTATCATCCAAGAAACCTACCCAATCTGAGTCTGTGTAAGTAACCAATGTGAAATCTCTGCCTATGAGATACCATAATCCCCTTTGATGTATCTAAATATTCTTTTTACCAACTAAACATGAATATCTATTGGAGTTGACTGATATCTTATAACCATACCTAATTCATGCATAATGTCTAACCTTGATGCTATCAAATATAAAATACTACCAATTATAGATCTATAAAAATATTGATTTGCAATAAGTGAATATTCATTCTTGCTCACCTTGTTCCCTATACCCATCAGTCTATCAACTGGTGCACAATCCTCAAAACCAAACTTTTTCAACATTTCTTTGGCATATTTACTTTTATATATAAAAATTCCTTTATCTAACTGAAAAATTTGCAATCCTAAGAAAAATGACAATTCTTGAAGCATAGACATCACAAATTCTTTTTGCATATTGTAAAAAAATTCTTTTGTCATCTTTTCAATATTACCTCCAAATATTATGTCATCAACATATATCACAATAATCAACTAATGCTCACATTATATTTTGATGTAGAGATTACTATTAGCAAATCCTCTTTTGAAACCTTAATCCTTCAAGTATTTATCAAGTCTTTCATACTAAGCTCTGAGAGTTTGTTTCAATCCATACAATGTTTTCTTCAATATGCATACATGGCTAATATCATTTGAGAGAATAAATCCCTCTAACTACTCAATGTAGACCTCCTCTTCTAGATTCCCATTCAAGAAATCAGACTTGATATCCATCTAAAACACTTCAAAAATTTTAAACATTGCATATGAAAGAAACATTTTAATAGCCTCTAGCCTTGCTACTAGTGCAAAAGTTTCTTCAAAATCTATTCCTTCAATCTGAGCATATCCTTTACATATTAATCTTTCTTTATTCCTGGTCACTTCTCCATTTTCATTCAACTTATTTCTATAAACCCATTTTGTTACTATCACATTGTGATATTTTAGTCTAGGCACTAATTCCCAAGTATCATTCTTTTCTATCTAATTTAATTCTTCATCCATTGCATTAACCCAATGCTTATCATGTCTAGCTTCTGAAAAAGTTCTAGGCTGAATTTTGGATAACAAGAGAAATTAACTTGCTCAGATTCACTTACCATCATTCTTTTAGTGTTAATTCCTTCATTTATGTCCTCGATGATGTCACTTTTATTATGCTTTCTTTGGACATATTTGGATGGGGTGTTTGTGTCATTTTCTCCTTCTCGTCTTCATTTGATTCTTCAAAATCTTCCTCTTCAATGATTTCATGAATGTCTATTGGATCATTGATTCTTTGTGCTCCATCTTCTTCTATCCTAGCACTTGCACTTTTAACTATTTTTTTGTTTCTTTTGTTATAACATTTATAAGTTTTAATTTTGAAAGAATAAAAAAAAAGTATACCTTTATATGCTCTAAATTCAAACTTACCCAATTTTTCATCGATTCTCTTTATAAAATATCTATTACCAAAAACTATGAAATAATCAATTGTAGCTGGTTTGTCTTTCCATAGCTCATAAGGAGTCTTGTCACTATTGACTCTCAATAATGCTCTATTATAGATATGGACTATTGTACCAACTGCCTCTCTCCAATATTTATCTATTATCTTGAATTCATTTAGCATTGTCCTCACCATCTCTTGAACTATTTTTTCTCTATTCAACTACTCCATTTTGATGTGGAGTTTTGGCCATTGAATAATGTCTCTTTATTTCATGGTCTTCAAAATACTCAATAAATTGATCTGATATGAATTTTCCTCCGTGATCTGATCTTAGGCACTTAATCTTCAATCTAGTTTCATTCTCAACTAATGCTTTGAAATGTCTGAAAGCTTCTAATTTTTTTAAAAAAATATTACCCAAGTCATACGTGAAAAATTATCAATAAGCAACATGAAATATTTCTCACCTTGAGTACTTTGAGTTCTCATAGGTTCACACCAATCAGTGTGAACAAGCTCTAACATCTGAGTGGTTGAGTATTCTTTTGTTTTAAACTGCCTTCGAGCCTGCTTTCCATGATCACAAGGTTCACAAAGCATGTTAGAAGGCTTTGTAATATTTGTAATATTTTTTGTTGCTTGTTTCTTGCTGATGTTGACAAGATTATCAAAATTTATGTGTCCCATTCTCCTATTCCATAGCCAATTTTCTTCAATCTGATTCATACACATCTTTGACCTTTGATGTCTGATAACATATACAAATTATTGCCTCTTCTCTGAGCATTTGCAACTAACACATCTAAATATTTTCTCCTAATTTTACAAACTTATACATAAAACTTTAGTGTGTGTCCCTAATCATACATTTGACTTACAATAAAAATATTATTCTTAAGACCTACATATAGAACATTTCAGTCTTAGTTTTACCATTATCCAAACTTAGTATACACTTTTTGGCAATTCTAGTAGTAGTATTATCTCAAATTTTTATTGTGCCACCATTGATATTCTTTAGGGTTATGAAATTGGTTTTTTCTCCTCTCATTTGCCTCAAACATCCACTATTAATGAATCATGGCTTTTCTTCATTTCTTGCATGCAAAGCTGTCTAGACCAATATAGACTTTTCAAGTTGTTTCTTCTACCATGAACCTGTTTGAATTTTCTTCTTGATGAATGGAGACTTGAAACTCTAGTCCTTATTAAATGACTTAAACATGCTTCTATAGTATCAGGATATGTGTCTAAAGTTTTTACACTTGTAGCATATTATAGACTCTTTATTAAAGCCTGATAGAAGATCAAAAGAGTTGCAGCTTCTACTTGACTCTACATGAGTTTCCTTCTCTTTGTTTCTACAATTGTTAGCCATTTTCTAACAATATATTTTCTTATGACCATATCTATTACAATAAAAATAGTAACTATAAAAATAGAATCTATTTATGTATCTCTAACCCAATTGCCTTTTGTAGCTCTATTCCTTCCAACCTTTATTATTTGAGATGTCCTCTATATTCTTAACTTCTTCCCTTTTTATTTCCTCTATTCAAATCCAATACCTATCTTATCTGATATTGATTTTTGGATTTCTAATATCTTATTCAATATATCAGTGCTTTTCTAAAATTTTGAATTATTGGTTTCTTTATCATTGATTGCTTTATTTGTTTTCTCAAGATCTACTTTTAAAGAAGCAATTTCAATAACATACTTTTCACATTTTTCACTTAATTTTTTCAAATTTTTCATTAGATATTTTTCATTCTTCTTGGCTTCTTCAAAGTGTACTTGTAGATATTTAATTATTTTCTTTGATGCCTTTTCATTTTTTTTGATTTGGAGATTCAATCTTCGATTCTTTTTCTCAAGATCTTTTAACTCTTCCAAGGCATAAATGACTTCTCCTTCTAGATTCACTTTGGCTTCATCCTATTCTTCTTCTTGATCATCTGTACTTTTGCTTGCAGAGGCATCTTCATGTATGGCCATGAATGGAATCTCTTCTTCTCTTAAATCACTGACTCCACTCTCTTTAGTTGAGTGAGGATCTTTAGAATATAAAATCTTCTTCTCGAATACTTTCTCAGATTTTCCTTTGAAATTATTATTGTATGTACAATTTCCTTCTTCATTGTCACTATTACCCTTATTTGGGCACTTAGCTACAAAATGTCCAATATTTCCACAATTAAAACATTTAAAAGGTAATTTTTCTTGATATTTACGAGTGCCCTTTTTCAGATTGTGGATGCATAGAGCTCCATTGTCATTTTTATCATTGCTCGAGCTGTCAGTTAATTCTTGAATCTTAGCCTTCTCTTTTTTTGATGTCTTGAAAGTAGCATCTCTCTTTGAGGGTTTATCTTGTTCTATCTAAATCTCATATGCCGTAAGAATACCATGTATCTTATCCATCTTTATCTTGGATAAATTATTTATCTCTTCATTTACCGAACTCTTTCATCATATGTCAATGGTAGAGATCTCAAAACTTTTTGTACAATGATTGATTCTTTTAACTTTTTTCCAAGACCTTGAATCTGATTAACTATTTGATCAACCTACAAAAAGTAACTTTCTATATTTTTTTCCTCTTTCATCTTTAAACTCTCAAACTATCTTCTAAAAGTTTGAAGCTTAGCTTGCTGAACCTTTCCATCACCTTTGTAGATATTCTCAAGATTTACCCAAGTTTCATGAGAAAATTTACATTGCATAACTTTAAAAAATTATGATTCACTTAAACTACATAAAATATCATTTAAATCTTTAGCATTATTTTCACTTGCCTTGTTTTCCATCATAGTAGTTAAAAGTCTCTGTGGCTCTTCATATTCTTCCACCACTGCTTGCCAATGTCAAATCCAAGGGCCATCAAACAAGTCCTCATCTTTATGCTCCAAAAAGCATAATTTGTCCCATCAAAAAAAGATTCCTTATTTGTATAAAAAGCTTCATGTGATCCAGCGTGCTTTCCCCAATCTACCTTCAAGTTGTAAAACTTTTTCAAAAAGAACTTGTTCTGATACCAATTTTTAGGCATGGGATATATTAAGAGGGTGGGTGAATCGGTATATCATATATCTTATAAATATTTTACTTAATCAAATTCCACTTAACCATTAATTCAAGATAAGCAATAAAAATGAAAGAAATATACACCACACGAGAGAGAGAGAGAGAGAGAGAGAGAGAGAGAGAGAGAGAGAGAGAGAGAGAGAGAGAGAGAGAGAGAGAGATGTGGAAACCCAAAAAGGGAAAAACCACAGAGAACAATCTCAAGTATATAAAAGAGCACCAACTCAAATTACAAAGTTTTCAAGCACCAACCCATAAGAGCACCAACCCCTCTTGTGTATAAAATACAACTATCTCTCAATGTTGCTTACTCAACAACTGATATACCTCTACAATATCTCTTTCTATTCTCTCCTCTTTTCTTATATTAAATGAATACAAACCATGCACTCTCTTGCATATTACAAATGGCTTCTCAAGCCTTTATTTATAGCTTTCTAAATAAACTTTGGCATTCACCCTTTGTGTCCCTTCAATCCTCATGGAAAATGGTGCCAAACTTGTATGACCCTTCATATCCTTTCATTTGAAAAGTCACATGGTGACCCTTCATGAGAAAATTCATCCTTTCCCCTTTTGTCTTTGTCTTGGTGACCTTTCAAATTCCTTAAGATGACTCTTCATGGAAAAATTCCCCATACCCTCTTTTGTCTTTACTTGGTGACTCTTAGAATTCCTCAAGATGACTTTTCATGGTAAAATGTGTCCCATTCCTCTTTTGTCTTTACCCCATGACTCTTTGACTTCTCCATGGGCCCTCTTTTGACTTTTATGCAACCAAAAATATATTTGTTAATATTAAATAAATATCAACACACACTAGCCAAGATATGACTATTAAAAACACCATTAAATGCTATGGGGCCTTTATCACCAATGTTATACCTTTGACATCAATGATAATATTTACAACATAACCCCCCCAGGGGGCTCCACAAAGTGTCACTTCTCTTTGGGACCCCCCATCAATTATAGCCCATGTGGAAGAGTGGGCTATAAACTGTGCCACAAAGGGATCCATAATTTTACTTTATTGCCACATATCTAACCTACAATATGATATGTATTTAAATTTTAATGAATACAGTAAAGGTCAAAGGGAAAGATAAACTTAAAGATAGGTGAGAACATAGTTCAAAATATTTCACTATGTGGTTGCAATGAGTTTGAATTTAAAATAACACTCACACCTTATAAAATATAAATAAATAATTATGAAATCAATGTACCTGTGCAATCCATTGTAAATATTTAAAGGTAAAAAAATAGCTATGTAACTGCATGACCTAATGACCACAAGGATACATGATTTTAATACACATGGACAAATAAAATTATTAATTGTGATTAAAGTTACAAAATCAAATATAGATAAAGACACAATGATACAAATTATAATAATATTTTAGTAATGTCCACCTACCATTAATATATAATGCACAAAATATTAGTGATACATGCTAGTGGAAAATATTGAAATGTGAAGTATGTGTGACATGTTAGTAGAAAATATTTAACATGCTACAATAAGTGAGATGCATAATGTGATATGTTATCAAAATTTATCCACTTAGTTTTCTACAAATAATTTATATTGAGCCTATTATATGACTTAAAGACTAGAAAATAGAGAATTTATAAAATTTATTGAATTTAGAATCTTAAATAATTCACTGCATGGATATTTTGATAGTTTATATATTTCCATTTCTTAATTAGATAAGTATATATATTTTCTTAGTTTAGAGTTTTCATCATTTGGATTAATATGTAACTTTATAATGAATTGGGTAGATTGAGCTTTCACTATTCTAATTGTTCCACATGAAAAATATGGTTATTAATTTTTTAAAGAGGCGTGAACTTTGTTATTTTCTAAAATAAATCACCTTTTCAAAGGCATACTTATGAAATTCAATCATGATTACTAAATATTTAGGCTTTGGCACTACATTTTTATAAATTTGAGTGACTATTATGTTTGATTAATATTATTTTAATTTAATAATAAATTCCAAGTGTGTTTGCATTATTAAAAAATGATAAATAGGTGAAAATCTAGTTCCCTTCATTGTTTTACCCTCCCCTCCCTTTTTTATGTTTAATTTTGAGACTTGGATCATAGTTAATAGGATAGTATTAATGTGAATGTTATTTTTTAGTTAGTTTTAGGTTTTCTTTAGAGAAGCATGGCTAAACATAGGTGAATTTCCTTTAAAATATTTGAAGTTACATTATAAATTGAATTATTTTACCACTAGATCTATTTAGAGAATTGAAACCCACAATTAATGTTGTGGATCATATCCCATGATCTTCAAACTTGAGGGTTTATACCCATCATCTATTAGAGCCCATGTGTAAAAATTATATTGATAGAAACATGGTGCTACATGGAAAGTAAATAAACTGAATTCATTTCCTTGTAGTATATAAAGAACAACATTTTACCATATGACATAAATAAGACCCTTTCCTTCATGCATCACTATATTTTTTATGTTCTAAAAAATCACATAAATAAAAAGAGGGTGCTAGAAAAAGGGTTCTATTTGATTATTAGCATAGCATTTAAAGGTACACATAAAAATTAGATTTGAAAGGAGATAAAGAGATTTGGATTGTAGTTTGTAAGAAGAAATAAACACCTTCAAAAAAGGCACCCATTCCATCTATCATGAATATTCATTCCCAAAAAGGTCGCGGGGGTCTTAATCCTTTGATGGGATCGACCTAGTGGGATTGTAGTTGGTATACTACCATTTTGATAACTATTTTAGATTGTTGGAAAAAAGAAGGCTAAAGTAAGTAGGATGAAGATTGCCTAGTTTGTTGTAGTTTTGTAAGATGTCAATTTTAGCTTGAGCATTATTGTTATATTTGTTTAGTATTTTATAAGTTTTTTGGGGGACTTTTAATGCCCATACTAATCATATAAATAATTAATAGGATATAATTTTATTTATTTATTATAAAATTTAAATTATTTAAAATTAAAAAAAGTGACAAAAAAATAAATATTACTATGTCGATAAAACGTTCTTACAGCGGCATTTAGGGGGGGCTAGAATTATAACATTGTAATTGATATTATTAAAAATAAAAATAAACTATAACAGAACTGAAACTTTTAAAATGAAATGTATAAATACAAATAAAATACATTACAAAAAAACATGAGGATAAGGACAAAAAGTAAAATAAAATGCATAGAAGCTTTAAAAAAAATGTAAAATGCATCATTTCAAATAAACAAGAGTTACGTCATAGCTAGAGTACCTGCCTTTTTTTAGGGTAGAAGAACTTATCGTTGGATCTTAGGTTCAAGTTCTAGGATAATACCACTCAATAAATATGTGTTTGTCCCGTGGTTGTTTACTTTTTATGGTGGCTAAAATTAACATCTTCATGACCATCATTTGACATCCACATGAATGTTTTTGATGAGCACGAGAACTTAAATTTTAAACATGTCATGGAGGCTATTTGTTATGTTAAATTTGACATATGTGTGACCATAATTTGACCCCTGTGTGACTGCCATTAACAGGCATGTGATCATCAATTTTAAATGCATCATCAAGGCATCTTGCTATGTTAAATTTGATGTTTGCACAGCCATCATTTGATGTCTATGTGGATGTCATTGACGAATGCATGATCATCAATTTTAAATACATCATTGAGGCTCTTTGTTATGTTAAATTTGATGTCAGTACAATTATCATTTGAAATCCACACAACCATCACTGATAGATTCATGACTATCAATTTTAAACACATCATGAGGCTCTTTGTTATGTTAAATTTGATGTTTATATGACCATAATTTGATGTTTATGTGGATGTCATTGATAGGCACATGATTGTCAATTTTAAATGCATCATCGAGGCTTCTTGCTATGTTAAATTTATTATTTGCATGACTATCATTTGATGTTTGCATGGATGTCATTGACGAGCACGTGATCATCAATTTTAAATACATCATCAAGGCTCTTTGTTATGTTAAAGTTGATGTTGGTGAAACTATCATTTGACATTCACTTAACCATCACTGGCAACTTCATGACCATAAATCTTAAACACATCATCAAGGATCTTTGTTGTGTTAAATTTAATGTTTATGCAACTGTCATTTGGCATCTATGTGGATGTCATTGATGAGCATGCGATCATCCATTCTAAACATGTCATTGAGGCTCTTTATTGTGTTAAATTTAATGTCTACATGACCATAATTTTACGTCCACATAGATGTCGTTAATGAGTGCATGATAGTCAATTTTGAACATGTCTTAGGCATTATTTGCCAATCTTGTCACTTGTCATTTTTTGGTTCATTCTTCACTCTACCAGTTCTACCCAAAAATGTCTCTTTGCCACTTGGTGGTCTCGTGGCCCTTCGGAGATTAGTTTAAAATTTTTACTTCATCTTGATCCATTAGATTGATCTCATACAAATTAATGCATGCCATTGGATCTCAATCCAAGAAGTAGACTACCATTGGTTGCTCAATATCCTTTAAACGAAATGGTGACACTTGTCATCACCTCACCAGTCTTATATCTTTATTGAAATTTTGACTCAATGTGCATTGTTAGATTAATCTAGTATGAGTAATTATGGACTATAGATTGGGATCTAAGTAGCTGAACATGATTAGTCCTTGCAGTCAATGGAAATATTAAGTTAGGCTCAAGAAACATATAAAGGTTGGACTAAGGTTTTGGACCAAGGTTTTATTCATGTTAATAAACATGAATAAAAATTTAGGCTAAATTTTAGACTAAGATCAAAGCATAATAAAAGGGACCCCATGGAAAATGACTTATCATATATATGTATAAGGGACTTGAATTGATTCAGGGTCTAAAATAATTCTCTCAAAGAGTCACTTGGTAGGGTATTTTCCTAAGACAAAAGTCCTAAAGGGCACTTTCAAAAGGGTCTGAAGGTCTAGTTTGTAGAGTAAAGGGCCATTAAAAAAGGCCAAAGGGTAATCTCAGAGGGCAAGTTTCCATTTCAAAACTTTCGAAGGGTAAATTGCACAAAGGGCAAAGTGTATATGTCCTTGGACTAATTATTTAAGGCTTTTTGCCTCAAATAAAATGATAGACGACAAAATTTTGAAGGGTCATTTTATAAAACCTGAAGGGTATATTAAAAATATCAAAGGATCATTTTAAAAAAACTAAAGGATATGTGCCCTTCATAAAGATCCCAAAGGGTATTTTCAAAGAAGTCGAAGGGTACTTTCAAAAAGTCCAAAGAATAATTGGCCTAAACAAAAGGTCTGAAGGATAATTCTATTAAGCCAAAGGGAAATTTTAAAAAGGCTGAAGGGTAATTTGGTCAAGTGAGAAGCATTAACAAAAACCTAAAAGATAGGTCTATAGGGCAAACGTCTTTGAAAAAATTTTGGAAGGGTACTTTAAAAAAGCCCAAAAGGTAGGTTTCAAAAAAATTGTTTCAGGAAAGATGTTGTAGAAAGATAAGTCTGAAGGATCATTTCAAAATATAATAAGTTTGAAATAAATATGCCGAAGAGTAAGTGCAAAGAGGTTGAAGGGCAATTCTATCAGGCAAAATGCCTAATAGAATAAGTTTGCAGGGAAATTATTTCGAACAAAATGTCTAAAAATTTTATCCTAACATAGATAAGTTTAAAAGCATACTTCTGATATAGACCAATTGCATAAGTCCCAAAATAATTTGTGAATAAAAGTGTGAGAGTACTTGGACAAAGTATTTGAAATATAAACCCCGAAGGGTATTTTTTTTGGGATAAAGCTCCGAAGGAAAAGCACAAAAAGACATCTCTGAAATATAAAACCCAATAGTTAGATACATAACAAAAGGACTTTGCGTTATTGAATGAATAATTTATTCTATTCAAGGCTTATATTATTTCTATATAGTTTAGTGCACTTTTTATTGTCATGTGTTAACAAAAATTGCTTCTATTTTCCCAGATGAAGAATGAAGATATCAATGATAGGCATCAATAATATATTTGTTAACATCGAAAACCAATAGTTCATTGTAATCGCAAATTTCTCTATAAAATTATTACAATTATTAATATCATTTTAAAAATGCATTGTCTTTTGGTAAAACAACATTGTTCAAAGTGAAAGATTGTAAATTCATACTTGTATCTCACTATAAGCACATGATTATTGTGACCATCTATATCATTCTTTCGCAAACAAACTATTACAAAATAATAATATAATATTTATTTTAGATATATAATTTCTAATAATATTTAGTATAGTTATTTTATTTTAGTATTGTAAGATATTGTAACAGATTTTATATATTTTTATATGATATTGATTTGTTATCAATATCTTATTATATTATTAATGTATTGTATTATTGTCATAATATCATGTTATATGTTATGGACATGCTATTATTTTAATATTATATTAATAAGTTTTAGGATTTAATGTTTTTCACATTAAAAAATAAAGAATTATTAGTTCCTTTTAAAATGGTTATTATTAGGTGCCCTTTTTGCATAGAACATATGTAAAGCCTATTGGATGGACAACAAATTGTTTTAAATATTATTGTTGGTAATATTATTCCAGAAGAGAAAATAATGATCATATTATTACAAGATGTTATATTATATGTTGTTACATTATATTATATATTGTTATATGGTATTAATATGTATTATTATCATAATACTGTATCATATTTTTATTGTAATAAATATTAATGTATATATAATATCTTTAAAATTAAATATTTAATAATATTATTATACTATAATGACATGATATAGTTTATTTTTATATATAATATACTATATTATAATATGCAAATGTAAATTACAATATTGAGTTAAATTATTTTAGTTTATAATATACTATTAATATTAATAATACTATCGAAATATAATCATTTTTTATTATTATATAAATAAAAATGTGAAGTACAATAATAAAATAGATTGTGATAACATTGCAATTAATAATACAATGTATAATATTATTAGATAATTCATCAAATGAAAAAAGACTAAAAGTATTGAATAGTATTGATAACAAATTAAAAATAAACTATAAATTATAAAAAAAAATACCTTTAACTTAAAAAATATTTTTATTGACCAATTATTGAATATAATTATTAAAACATCAAAAATATGTATCAAAAAATACTTAAAAAAAGACTACTGACTATTTAAAATGGAAAAAGATCTATGGCTTATGCTCATTTGTACCAAAGCAGATGGACAACATGAGAAAGGTCAATAGGTTAATGGAGCTCAAAAAAAGTGCAAGGCTGACAAGTGTCCTAATTTGATGGGTCTAAAAACAAATTCTTTTGGAGATTATTTGAACAACACTTTCAAAAGGTCCAAAGGGCAAGACTAGAGGGTAAAGGGACATTAAAAAATGCTGAAAGGTAATCTCACAGGGCAAGTGTACATTTTGAAACTTCCAAAGGGTAAATTGCACAAAGGCCAAAGGGTATGTGCCCTTGGGGTCATTTTTTCAAGCTTTTTACATCAGATAAAATGTCTAATGACAAAAGTTTGAAGGTTCATTTTATAAAACCCAAAGGGTATGTTCAAAAGCTCGAAGGGTCATTCCAAAAAACTTGAAGGGTATGTGCCCTTCACAAAATCCCTGAAGGGTATTTTCAAAGAAGATGAAGGGTAATTTCAAAAAGCTTGAAGAATAATTGACCTAAACTAAAAGTTTAAAGGGTAATTCTATTAAGGCAAAGGGAAATTTGAAAAAGGTTGAAGGGTAATTCGATTAGTCAAGAAGCGTTGATAAAAACCCAAAAGATAGGTCTATAGGGCAGATGTCTTTGACAAAACTTTTGAAGGGCACTTTTCAAAATCCTAAAAAGTAGGTTTTGGTAAAATTGTTGCAGGAAAGATGTTACAGAAAGATAATTTTAAAAAACAATAAGTTTGAAACAAATATGTCTAAAAGTAAGTGTAAAGAGGCCAAAGGGAAATTTTGTCAGGCAAAATACTTGATAGAATAAGTCTGTGGGGAAATTGTTTCAGAAGAAATGTCTGAAATAATTATCTCGATATAAATAAGCTCGAAGGGATATTTTTGACATAGACCAATTACATAAGTCATGAAATAATTCTTGAACAAAAGCCTAAAAGTACTTGGACAAAGTATCTGAAATATAAATCCAGAAGGGTAATTCATTTGGGATAAAGCTCCAAAGGAAAAACTTGAAAAGACATGTCTGAAATATAAAACCCGATAATTATATACATAACAAAAGAACTTTGGGTTATTAAATGAACAATTTATTCTTTTCAAGGATTATATTATTTTTATATAGTTTAGTGCACTTTTTATTGTCATGTATTAATGAAAACTGCTTCTATTTTGCCAGATGAAGGATGAAGATCTCAATGATAAGCATCAGTAATATATTTGTGAACGTCAAAAACCAATACTTCATTGTAATCCCAAATTTATCTATAAAATTATTGCAATTATTAATATCATTTTAAAAATGCATTGTCTTTTGGCAACACAACATTGTGCAAAGTGAAAGATTGTAAATTCATAATTATATCTCATTGTAAACACATGATTGTTGTGACCATCTCATTTTTTAGTAGACAAAATAATAATGTAATACTTATTTTAGATATATAAATTATAACAATATTTAGTAAAGTTATATTATTTTATTATTGTTATATGATATTTATTTGTTATTAATATCTTATTAATGGATTGTACTATTGTCATAATATAATATTATATGTTATGGATATGTTATTATTTTAATATTATAATAATGAGTTTAAGGATTTAATTTTTGTCACATTAAAAAATAAAGAATTATCAGTTCCTTTTAAAATGGTTATTCATAGGTGTCATTTTTGCATAGAATACATGTAAAGCCTATTAGATGGACATCATATTGTTTTAAATATTATTCCTGGTAATATTATTCTAGAATAGAAAAAACTGATTGTATTATTATAACATGTTATATTATATGTTGTAGTATTATATTACATATTGTTATACGGTATTAATATGTATTATTATCATAATATTGTGTTATTATTTTATTGTAATATATATTAATGCATATATGATACCTTTAAAATTAAATATTTAATAATATTATTATACTATAATGACATGATATAGTTTATTTTTATATATAATATATTATATTGTAATATGAAAATGTAAACTATAATATTGAGTTAAATTATTTTTATTTATAATATACTATTAATATTAATAATACTATCAAAATTTAATTTTTTGTTATTATTATATAAATAAAAATGTGAAGTACAATAATAAAATAGATTGTGATAGCATTGTAATTAACAATACAGTATACAATATTATTAGATAATTCATCAAATGATAAAAGACTTGAAGTATTGAATAGTATTGATAACAAATTAAAAATAAACTATAAATTATAAAAAAATACCTTTGACTTAAAAAATAGTTTTATTGACCAATTATTAAATATAATTATTAAAACATCAAAAATATGTATCAAAAAATGTTTTAAAAATGACTACTAACTATTTAAAAGGGTAAAAAATTTATGACTCATGTTCATTTGTACCAAAGTAGATGAGTGAAAAAAAGGTCAATAGGTCAATGGAGCTCAAAATAAGCACGAGGTTGACAAGTGTCTAATTTGATAGGTATAAAGACAAATTGCTTTGAGCAAAGTGTTTCAAAGAAAATATTCATGGTAAAGGTCTTTGCAAAAATCCTAAAGCAAATGTCTTTGCCAAAAAATTTGAAATAAAAAGCCCAAATTAATGTTCACGATAAAAAGTTCAAAGACCTGAAAGCTTGTGACAAAACATCCACAACAAAAGTTTTGATAAAGATAAATTGTTTAGGGTAATTATTCAGGGAAATTGTTCTGACATAAAATGTCTAATAGAATTATTTCAGGGAAAATCCCTGATGCAAAATGTCCCAATAATTATTTATTGCAGGGAAATTATTTAGACAAGCTCCAAGGTTTGGAGAAATTCACACGATCATCAAGTTTGAACCTCAGTAAGTAATCATTTAGATTTGAAACTCCTTCGATGTGCATCAATAATGTTTAGGTAGATGTCAAAGTTGGGGCTCATGAAATTGTTGTTTGCATCCAAACATTGTCAAAGGGTTCCCAACTGAATGCAGAGATGACAAGTGTCCAAATCTCAAGTGCTTGGATCAAATCTAAGGGCGAGCGAGTAAAAATAGGTTAGTGGGTCCATGTAGATCTAATGGAGCATATTTAATCATGGATTCATGATTGACAATGAGCTAAAAGTCAAAAGGCCAAAGGATCTCTAGGATGGATGTGCTAGTGCTAATCATCAAGATCTCAGGTGCTTGTATAGAGATCTAACAGTATGCATCAACTGACAATAATAATGGGATCAAGCTAATCGACGGTACACATTTAATCATGTAACAAATATCTAATAGTTTGGATCAAAGGTAGAAAATTCAAGGGAGTCAGATTGAATGTGAGGCCACCACATGGTGCAAGTGCAGAGGCAAATGGACTGACTACAGGATGCTAACACACTAAGGCATAAATATGATATATCAATTGTGTAGAGTAGACATGATCATGGATATATCAAATGCATATGTATGAGAGTTATATCATTACAAAGTCCCAGTGGCATAGAGTAGGTTGAGTAGATTCATGCAGCCATTCATGATTGCATGTAGCAATAATCTCAGGCTACATGTATTGAATGCATTTTACGCATAGACTATTTATTTTATTTATGACAAAGTATGCACTTTTTCATTTTCTTTGTTATATACTCAGGGAAGTAAAAATTGCATTTTTTTAAATTTTTATATTAATAAACATTTGTAGAAGTTAATTGAAATAGCTAATTTTTTTAAATTTCTATACATGTATCAACATAATTTACTGAAAGAGATCTAATTTTTAGATTTTACCATAAATATAAGTAATTACATAATTCAATAGATTGTTCGTTGTGATTTTTGATATAAAAATGTGCATTTTATTTTTTTTCAATTGTACAAAACAAGAGGACCTAAACACTCACTTACTTAGCTAGGGTGCATGTTAAGTCTCCAACTTAAGCATTTAGTGAAACTAAAGGATAAAGTATTCACTATTTGTTGGTTTCATTGAAAGGACAAGAGTTGGGAAATTGAATTTTATGAACAAGTATAACCAAAATTTATATTTGAAGAGTGAATTGAAAGCTAAGAAAGAAAGTATATTACATTTTGCTATTTATCCACAATATGATGGTTGATTCAATTCACACAGTATTCATGAGTCATATTGAACTCATTTTTCACATACTCTATTTATTTTGTATATGATAAAGTATGAACTTTTTCATCCTCTTTGTTATATACTCATAAAAGTAAAAATTGCATTTTTTTCATTATTATATCAATAAACATTTGCATAAGTTAACTAAAATAGTTAATTTTGATAATTTCTATACATGTATTGACATACTTTAGTGAATACACACAATGTAAATTTTGTTCATTTTCAATTGTGAAAATGTTTTTGAAAATATTCACAAATATTTAAAATCAAGTTATAAGTTACAAGCAAACTAATTTTCATTAAATACAGTTTCCTATGCAAAATTATATATTGGTTTGTCAACTATATTCAATTCATTTTGTCTCTATTTGAATTTTGTTGTTGTTGCATATGCCAACTAATTATTACATTTTTTACTTCAAAAATTTCTATGGTAGACCCTAAAAAACATGATGACAATTAATAGTGATTGAAAACTATACAATAATTTTCTACTATACCATGTCATAGTCAAAGTGGCAAATCATGATAATATGTTTTTTTTAAATACCAGTTTTTGTCAATATATAAAACTATTAAGATTTTTATAATACTATAATTATTTTTTTATTAGATAGATATATAAATTTATACATAAATGTTCTCAAAATGATGGGAGGGCCACGGTGTGGCTTGATGATGCATGACTGCTAGCCTATGAAAGTATCCTATTGTAGTTTGATTTTTTTAGTATCAATATTTGGAGAGATTAAAATATAAATTTATTCAAATGTGTAGGTTTTATATAATTAATTGGTTCTATTTCAAAAATATTATGTTTTGAACAATTTTCATACCTTCTTCTTTAATTGATGTAGTTATATGCTTAATGGCATTGTTCTTGTCCACTGTGAAACCACTTTGCATTTTCAATCTTGATAAGAGCTCAACTATGTTTTCTTTGTCAGTGATGTATTCAACATGTGTCATTTGTCTAACTAAAGGGAATAATTGGTCAATGACATCATCTCTAACAATGCATTGGATGTTGGTATTGTTGGTAGTCTTTAAATTGTAAAGAAGCCGATGGGAATAGAAATATTCACATTCACTTGTGTAGTTCTTGAAATATGTTGTTGTATGGGCAGGCCTAAATAATTCTATTAAAATATTGCAGCCTTTGCATATAGGTTCAAAGGGGCTGGAATATGCCTGGGTAATTGTCAAAGTACCATGTACCTTCTTTTGAAAACAAAAAGGACAAAATGTTGTCAGTTTTCTTTTGAAATGGAATAAGAAAGTAGACAAATTCACATTTAGAATTTACCTTAATAGTTATATCTACTAACATTTACAAGCATTGTAGAGCTCTTTTGGCATGTACATAGGTGATGAATATTGATTGGGTTTTATGCAAGTTCATAGCTTTTACATCAGCTCATTTTGCAAGGTTCTTGAAAATATAAATTGTAGGTTCTTTTCTTCGTATCTTGTTTTCAATTTCATTGTACTCAGCTTCCAGTGTATGGAATAGGTAGACCTGAAATTTGTCAATGGAAATAGAGAATTAGTGATTTGATATTAACATGTAATAACTTTACTTGACATAACATGATTACAATAAATGTAATTGAATTTAATTTGGATTTATCACTCTTCAAGTTTTCATCTGTTATTTCCACAATAAATTGATTGCTAACTTTTGTTGCAGATGTGCAAAGAGCCACTACATTGCTAGTTGCATAGTAGTCCATGGTGTCCACAAGTTGTTTAATTGTTGAACTAGGGATGAACATATGATTTGGACAAATTGGGTCTATGAGTTCTATTGCAGTAGTCTTATTTTATATTAAAATAAAGTCATAGTCACCATGATCATAAGTTTTTTTTAGAGCTATAGAAAAATTTGTAATAGATATCCCTTTATGTGGTAAAATTTTTTCTTCATGGATTTAGATTGATGAATCCACTATATTTAGGGTTATTATCATCTCTCCTTTATTGTCTGTTAAATCAACTTGCAAAATTTCTCTTGTTTTTTGTTTGTCAAGTATTATTTTATATGTCACAAGAACATCACCTTCAAAGATTTCTCCACATTTTTAGTTGTTGATATCATCGATTGTGACTTACATATGGCTTGAGTTTCTAGGTCTGCATTTTTCTCAAAAGTTACTGTCATTTTCTAAATAATAATAGAATCTAAGAAATAAAAAATTTGTAACTGCATACCTTTTGGCTTGTCCTTTTGATTCTATTTTTATATGTTTTATTTTGATCTTTTTCTCCTTTTGTGTTAACCTAAATGACCAATAAAAAATAATTATAAATAAAATTAATTTTCTTCTGGAATGCAGTTGTATATTTGGATTTATAAAATGCATATAATAAAAATTAAAATACCAATTGATTTTGGAAAAATTGTATTGCATACCTTTTATTTTGATATCTACTTTCCAATTTGGTTGTATTCATGTTGCATTTGTCATATTTGAAATTTGATTTGTAAAATAGAATAATATAATTATTTGCTTGTTTTATAATATGAAAGGCATGTAAAATTGCATTTTAGTCAGTCCAATATGCATGAAAGATATTGGAATCTATTTTTCTTCAATCAATATTTGTCCACCAATGGTCTATGACTGTTCTTGCATTTGTAGTTGGCATGTTTACTATAAGAAACAAATAATGGTTTTCCATACATTTCCATAGTTGGCATTGGGAGATTTTGTTTTGCACCATGTCAATGTTGAAGTCATCAATTAAAATGATATCCATATTGTCATTTGCAGTTGAAATAATGTTTTCTATGAATGTTAATAGATCTACAAGGGGAGATTTTGGTGCTAAGTAGAATTTGATATGTGGATGTGAATGTTTGAATAGATGATGTTAATTGTAATTTTTTCTAGATTTGGTGTATTAAATATTTCAATGGTTTGCTTGCAAATTCCTTTTTTGTAGCATGTCATGATACCATGAATATTCATTGTAGCAAAGCAATCAAATTTATCTATTAGCATTGTTTTGTTTTACATTGTATTTTTTTGAGTTTCTTGTAAGCATAATACATGTGCAACCATGAGTTGATTATCATGTGTTATGTTTTCTAAGTAAAATTTCAAGATACTTGAGCTCAAATAACATATAGTGAAATATTTTGAGAGTTTGTATCTAAAGTCACATAAAAATTTTCATTATGCAAATTGTTGAAGTCTTTGCATTTCTCCTTGCACTTCATCAGATACCAATTTATCTTTTCTTTTCTAATATGTTTATAAGGTACAAATGTTCCATGCTTTTGACTCAAGATAGTGTAGTGTAAACGAGGCTATGGTAGTTCAATTGATGAGATTCAAAAGCTAAAGCATTCATTATTACTCCTTGTGATTTATGGATTGTTCTTGCACATGCTTTTGAATAAGAAATTGTTCTTGCATAAGTATTTTTTTATTTATGCTTATTTTTTTTGCAATTCTTGGTATAAGAGTCCATTGTTTGTCAATGTGTTTAGTGTAAAAGTGTTTAATTTTTTGTCTTTAAAATTTGCCAACATTTAAATCATAGAATTCTATCCATACAATATTACTAATATCATCTATGTAATATTTGAAAATACCATCCACACCATTGACCAAGCCATCAACTATATTATATTTTCTGCCAATTAGTTCTACTAGAATTTGTTTTTTAAAGATTATTTTATTTGGCAATATGGGTTTTTTACTATCTACAAATTCTTTGTCAATTTCATTGGGTTGGATATGGTCAATTGCATTTAGCACATAAATTACTCCTTGTAAAATAGTAAGCATTTTATCATTGTGAAGTTGAACATCTTTGCTTTTATGAAACAAATATGGAAATGTTGGATCAAGTGGAGAAGGTATATAGCATTAGTCATTTAAGTGTTTGATGTCATTTTACGTTTGCTTGCATTTTATTATACGATTTAAGATTGAAATAAATTTTCCATCCTATTATCTCATAACTTTTAGTTCAAAGTATTTGACATCATTGGTCCATAATGCATATGGTATTATTTCACCATGCACTTTTGGATTTTCAAATATCCGATTGTCTTGGATGGGTTGCATTTGGTAGAAGTCACCAAAAAAAATTATGTTTATATTTCCAAAAGGAATTGTAGGACTATGCATAATATGATGAACCCTCTTGTCTATGTTATAAAGCATATGGGTTCCAATTATAGATACCTCATCAATAAGTATTATGCTCAATTATCCATATCTTTTAGTCATTATATCTAAAATATTTTAATACAATGGGAGCATTATAGACATTCTGTGGGGTAATTATAAAATAAATTGGGAAGTTGCACCATTTGCATTTTATGCAGATTTAACAATAAATGCAATAATAATACCTTTTGGTTTAAGAGGATCACTATCAAGTTGTTTATTGTAAAAGTGACATATTGCTTGGTACATCACTTTTGCTATAAACATTTTTTCTATTCCTACTCCACCTGTTAAGAAAAAATACAATGGCTCATTCGGACATAATATTTTTCTCATTATGATATCTTTTACAATATGTTGTTGCTAATGATTCAACTATTTTTGTGACTTGAAATAGTCTTCTTTGATTATGAGGAATGGTTGTTTGCTATGTTTCTTCTTTCTATATATATATATATATATATATATATATATATAATTTGTGATATGCTTTATGTTAGCATTGATATCATATTTTTTAATTGTTGCAAATCATTTTTCAAGTTCATTTTCATTGTCAATGTCAAATATTATATTTTTTTTTCCTTGGACATCTGCAATGGTAGTGCCAATGTATCCCACTTTAATTATAATTGTGCAATGAAATTGCACTCCATATTTTCTATGTTTTCTTTCTGCATAGCATAAGCCAATGACTACATTTGAAAATTTTCTTTCAATGACTCTTCAGGTTCTCAATATGGTATAAATAACATCATTTTTTCTCTATAATAGTTTTCAAGATCGATATGTTCATTTTATCTAACAGAGCATATTATATGTGTTTTTCTCATCTTTTTATATTTTTAGATGTTCCCATATAGTATGTTATGTATTCTGTTAGGTATATATGCTCTAAAGATTCATGTCTTCTATTGTATTTATTAGTGACAGAAGCACACATTATGTTTTCAGAATCATTATGTTTCTGTACTAATATTTTTGAGATTTTTAAAATGCATTTTCTATTTGATAATGGAGACATATTTATAAACGTTATTTTTCTTGAAGCATAATGCAGTGGTAAAGATAAAACAATGTGTATAGCTTAACGACTAGACATTTGTTGATAATTAAGGAGAGTGTTATGAAGATTTCGTATGAATTATACTTTATTTTTATTTGTTTTTGATAGTTCATCATGTACTTTGCAAAAAGTCCCTATCAGTGTTCGATCTAACTTAGTCATGTATGATGTGCAATATGTTACTGCAGAATATGTATAAGATTAAATTATGTATATGTATTTGCATACCAATTGTGAGGAACATGAATTTCTAAAGCATTTGTCCACATGTCCACTAGTTCTCTTTTTAGCATTATAACAAGATGGGCAATTAGTGATTACAATAATGTCAAATATCTCTCCTTATTCAAATTCTCATTTGTCAAAAACATTTCAAATGTTACACTTTTTCCATATTTTCTATTTTGAAGTTTTTTCAAAAGAGATTTGGCACAATTTTTAGTTTCATCATCATTGTTTTCTAAAGGTTGTAGTATAATTGTCTTATCCATTAGAGGTAACAGAAAATTGAATCTACAGTATGATTTATTATATTTTTTACAAGTGTGTGTATGATGATGTGTTTGTATTTTTATTAAATTGTCATCAAGCAGTAGCGAATTTTAAGACACATGTCAATAATTTTTTTAATCTCCACATTTTCACAGTGGTCATATATAGGGGCATCATGTATCCAAAGCATAAAATGAACATGTTCACTTCCTATATTTTAGAATTTTATGACAAAGAAGTAGTCTACAATTTGGCCAAATAATTGCTTATTTTGCATCATAATTTTCTTGAATACATTCACCCTGTGATTGAAATAATGACTATAAATTACTAGGTTTCTTCTTATTATTACATCAATACCATTTTTAGATATGTTTTCATTATGCTCTAGTGGTTTTTTTTTTTTTTTATATTTGCTAATGCTTTTCATAATGACCTCCAAAATTATTTGCCACTTGTTAAAGTAACAAAAAAAGTAGGCGGTCCTAATTGCCTTATCATTGCAAAAATATTTTTCTTTGTATTTTCCAAATAGTAAAGCGATATTCGAGTGCTTTTTAAAGATTCAAAAGATATTGGAGATTTTAACATTTCTCTATGTTTTATTTGCTTTTAACATATTTTGTATAACTTTTTTCCCTTTCAAATCACCTTTCCATATGCATATCCATGCACACCTATAGACTTGTTATATGATAATTTTAATTGCTTTGAAAAAAAGGTTTGTAATATGAGTTGCAATATCATTGTTTTCATGTAAAAGTTCTCTTTTTGCTATTTTTTGATATAAGAATGTTTTTGTAATATCATCAGGTCGACTGTAGCCATGGTACAAAATTGAGAAGCTCATTTCTTTTGAAAACTTATCTTGGAAAGTACCTAATGGTTTTAAGCCTTCAGATGGTGCAATTTTGATAATTTTTGTTTCTAAATATTTTATTGAATGTGCACATTCAAATCCATGTATAACTGATGTTGTGATTGGCTCTATGTCATTTTCAATTGTATTGTTGTCAATGGATTCTATGTTGCCAATGTCTTTTGTTGATTGCTTAATTTCATTTTCAAGTGTGGCACAACAGTCTTTTTTAATTGCAACTCTTTCTTGCATGTAAAGTGGAATTTTACATAGTCCAACCAATGCATCTATGGCATATGTTGGCCTGATGTTCCCTCTTACATATGTATTTTTATATTCCATTTTATGATTTAATTTACTTGTAATTGTTTAAACTTCATTTATAGGTTTTCAAGGCAATGCCTTTTAAATATGATCAAAATCAAAAATCACATTTATAATTGTTCCAAACAATCCTATTTATGCTCTTTTATATCCAATTTGTCTTAGTTGTGCAAAAGCGATGCACATAGAAACTAATATTTCTTCTATCAAGCTTAGTTTTTGAATTGCCTCTATCATTTTGTTTCTTCTTAATCAAAAAGGACAAGTGAACATAGGCATATTTTTCATTTTTGATTGATCTTTTTCATAGTTTACATAGTTGCCCTATTTTCTTTTGTTCAAATTCAAAATCAATACTAATTAAAGACCAAACGTTAGCGATATCCTTGCTAATGTTAACAATGTCTTTTTTTAAGTGTAAATGTTTACAAACTAAACAAGCAATAGTAGGAGTATCTTTAATCTCTCATGAGTATATTTCGATTGCTTTTTATTTTTTTCATTTTCTATTTGCATTGCATGTTCATTATTTATTTTTTTGTTTTTTAAAAAAAAAAATAATGTAATGATATATGTTTCTTTGTATCATATTTCAATGGCAACTATTTTTCACTCACATGTTTTCTTTTTACTATTCCTATAACCATTAGAACTTTATCACTATCCATTTCAATATTTTTGTCATTATTTTGTTCTGCAATATTTTCCATTGTTGTTTTTTCATAAATTTGTTTTTTTCTAAATGCAATGTTTTTTCTCTTTTTTTTCTAGATATTTCTTTGTATTATTTTTTAAACATTGCTTCTTTTTTACATGGTGATATGATCAGGATACCAATATCTTATGCACTTGTTTTAGGAGACATGTAATTATATTTGTCTATTGCATTTAGATTTTGTAAGCACATTTCTTTGTCTACTATATGCACAGGCACATGAGGTAAATTTTTTGGAATTGATACCTCATGTATTTTTAGTAAAGGTTAAATTGAATATGCATTACGTCTATTTCAAATGAAATTACGTTGTATATTTATTTTGGTTTTAAGCAATTTTTCTATATGTTAATGATTTTTTTGCTTCTTATTGACCAATTCTGAATTTCAATTTACAAAATATTTGAAAACCATAACAAGCATAAATGGACACCCTCTATTTTTCCTTTTCCATATGGCATTCCAATCATATTGATATATTCTTTCCAATTCCAGATGTTTCTATTTTTACCTTTTGATAACTCTAGTTGGCATAACTACAAGCAATGCATTGCATATTTGTCCATTGTGAAAATCACATTACAAAATGTGTGTGCCATATAGTGTCTAATAGATTGGACATCAAATTAATTTTTTGTTAATAATCTTATTGCATTGAATACACTTTTACCACAACTATTAGTGAATGGTGATGCTAGATAAAGGCCATAATTGTTCATTTCACATGAAATAGCATCCCATTTACGTTGAAGATTTGAACATGTATTTAAAAATTTAAAGTCTTAAATTTCACTAGTTTTAGTAGTTTCAACATTTTTTCTTGTACATAATAAAGGCTCATAGTGGCCACAGGTAAGATTATTGTCATGGAATAATATTGAATATTTTGGTATTGATGATTTTCTATTAAAGTGTAAATACTTTCTTTTTTGTATCAGTGACCATAGAAAAATTGATATGTTCAACCATTTAGATATCCATTGGATACAAAATGTATCACCCCATAGGCCAATTTTGGTTACATTTGTACCATTATTTGTAGAAAGCCTCATTATGTGTAAATAGATTTCTTTATCATGTATTTGATGCAAATTTTAAATCACATCAGAATTAATTTCAAGTTCGTATGATCATATTGCATATACATTTATATTGTTCAAGTATACTATGAAATAATCAATCATTCCATTTCGTAATTCATTTGATGTGTAATGAAAATTCAGTAAAACTTGAATTGCATCAAAAAGATAGTCACCTGTATTGTATTTATTAATTTGAAAATTAATTTGAAAAAAGTGACTATCTTTTAGCGTGTCATCAATGTTCAAAAACAATGTCTTAGGTTGTTGTTTATATGTTTCAAAATCTATTAACATTTCGTTTGATCTAGTTTCTGGTTTTTGTTTTTGGTTCTCATGGTTTACCTATTGCATAAAAGTGCAATTGAATTAGCAATGACAAAGATGGCATTTTCATTCGATAAATATTGATATTTTAATCCACTAATAGTTGAATCTAAATTCAATCTTTGTCTACAATTAATTGAATTCTATATAAAGCTTTTTATGCATAAATAAATCATTGGTTCTAATTTAATCAATCTAGATAGCTAAAAGGTACTCTCAAATCAAATAAAAAATACAAGTATCTTTTCAAATAAGTAAATAATGAAGGCAATCACAAAAGAAGCTAAATTGTATTTTTTTAATAAGTAAATTTTCTAAAAAATAGTCTATAACATTTAATTTTTTTTTCAAATAAATTTGTTCAAAATGCTTTCAAAAAGAAATACAAGTACCTTTTAAAATACATCAATTGAGAAGGTAAGTATATTATCTGTAATATACAAGTCACTTAGAACTCATTATTATTTTTTAAAAGACAACGCACAATATGACATTCAACAAAGACTACACATGATCTAAATGTATTTGTCAATTATCAACAAATAATTTATAATGCTATAAATGTTCATATATTACTCGTTCTGGTTGAACATGTAAATTTTCGTTATGTCTTCAATGATAATGATGTCAATAAAAATAGCTTTTAATTCCTAAACTAATAATAATAATAAGTAAATATCGATATGCTAAGATGCTTTAAGATTAAGTATTAACACCCAACTTATAAAATACTTGGTTAATAACATAAGAGATCTTGTAAATAATGAAACCTTTTGAACATGTTGTTTGATTCAGTTACTATTTTTTGACTCCTAGGTGTTGGTACTTGGATTTGCACCAGGGTTATATACTAGTGTGGGGATCTTCAATCATATTTGGTATCAAGAGAAACACATAGCATTTATTTTATTCAAATAGTGGTTTTAAGTACAACAAGCATTTTTTGTGGAGGGACATCAACAAAATGTTGGCTAGATTTGGCCCACATACAAAATTTTATTTGGATGCAATGCAATGTTCTGGAGGTCAACCATGGAGTCGAAAGTTGACTAGAGTCCTGCATTAAATGAAGCATCCAATGATAAGGATAATATCATAGTGCTTGTAAATATTTTCAAACACTTTAACTAGCTTAAAGTGCATTTTAGTGATCTTTGATGAACAGGTTTAGGAGTAGGTTTAATGGTGTCTGACTAGTTCAAGGTCATAGATGAGTTTGCACAAGCCTCAAAGAAGTCATCAAAGATTATAGGATCAACTAAAAGTTCCTATGCAAAAGGCTAAAAGGACTAGGTCGTCTTACCCATCACACAAAAATGAACAAATTGGTCCACTTGTGCATTTCATAAGTATCATTAGGATGCCTCATGGACCCAAAGAATCACATGGAATCAATGCCCTTAGTGCCAAGATCATCTGGTCCAAATTTGGTGCCCTCGTGAGTTTCTCGCTTTCACATATAAGCTTTAAAAATTTATCTAAGATAATAAGACATTCATGTAAACATCAAAATTAGGCCACAACAAAAAACCACTGGAGTTCAAATTATTATGGTGGTGTCAAAGTCAATGGTAGTCATGTAGATGTCATTGACAGTCGCACAGATGTTAAAATTAAGCTCAGTAATTAAACTATTATAATTTAAATTATGACGTTTGCATGGACATTAATGACTATTGTGTAGACATGATTGAGAGGTACATTGATGTCAAAACAAATCTCAGGCAATTAACCATTGGGGTTAAAATTTGATGGTCGTGCAAATGTTAATGTCAGTCATGTAGACATCAAATGATGGTTATGCAAACGTCAAATTTGAGCCTCATAGAAGTCCTAAAATAAGCAAGAGGTTCACAAGTTTCACCTTCTTAGTAAAGGAATATTGAACAATGAATTCCAATGCATCCCACAGAACATGATCCAATGAAGCATGTTTGGTTACCCAAGGATGATCTAACGGTACGTGTTGGATGTTGAAAAGTAAAAGACCCTATGGGAAAATGTAGAAATGACAAGTAGCACAACTGCATGCCATAAATTGAATCTTGGGCACCTTTTCAAGATAGATGCTATGCATCAAAGCACACATCTAAATCGATGGTCCATGGAGCGAGGGGTACAATCCATTGATCAGGATCAATGGTATGCACTCATCTAGAATAAATTGATCCAATGATGTGAGATAGATGAGGAATTTTCAACAAAGCAAAAGCAATTGATGGTGTTTGATCCTTCACATCTAGATCAATAGTTTGTAGTGACCCATGCATCAATAATCAAATGGTGCAAGATAAAAAATGATTTTTAAAAGGCAACGGTCATATTTTTAAAGTAATGATAACTAAGATACCATGGAAATGCCATGTTGATGCCATGTAAATAGAGTATGCCAAATTAGACATTTTGTAGACCCACCCCATCAAGCCAGAGAAGCTAAATTATTATTTGTGCAAGGGTAATTTGATCCAAGATTGAATTACAAACCACTAGTGAGCAATTTTATAGAATTTGCATCCATGACAGATCACAAAATCATTTTTAGGGAAGACGTGGAGCTTTACTTAAGAGGATACCATAGAAAGAAGCTTAGTCACTCAATGGCAAGATTCAAGGGATAACATGGAATAGTTGACCAACATCTTGATAAAAAATCAAATCCTTTGTTTCAAAACCATTAGCTTGGCTCATCTAAAATATAGTCATGGGACTGCTTATAGACAAAATCAAAATCCCAAACACATACACAATTTTCTCAATATAATGCAGTGTTCTGAAGATCAAACATTTTAGTGTGCATCAATTTCTCTTTTTCTTGTTCACACAATAAAAATTTGAGGAGCTCTCTAAGTAGCTTAAAGTCTCAAAACTTGAAGGCAAGTGTCCCTTGTAAAAAAATAAAAGTGTATTTGTATGTGTGGTGATATCTCCTCAACAATTACAACAATGCCCCCCGCCTCCATGGGATCCATGAATTTCTATCTCATGACCTGTAAAGACCTTTTAAAGAACTTCTTAGGGTTTTTGTTTATTAACAAGGCCTCACCTTTATATAACTCAAGTGAAAATTTAGAACTTGGTCAAGTTTTTTGCCATAATTATCACTTCTTTAATGGTTTTACATGATTGAAAGCTATGTTAAATTGTGTTTTGGGTGTAGCTCACAGAGCTCTAGTTCAAAGCCCTGACAAAAAGTAATGTTCTAAGTTTGTTTGGATTGGATGTGGTTAACCATAAATTTGTTTTGACTATTTTGCCTGTAGCCTCCCCACTAGATGAAAAGCTACCAACATTCTCTGCAGAGCGCATGGAACCTTGAAAAAGTATTTTACTATTTCAAAGGTTGTGATAGCATATGAAAAAGACTTTGATAGCATAACAAAGTTTTGCATATGTAGACATAATATTTTCATGCAAATAAAAACATTCGATTGAAACCCAAGGTTGTTTTCACATGAATTTAGATATGTTAATATCTATTAATTAAATTAAGAAATTTCTCATTCTATTCCATCATATTATAATATCCAATTTCTTATAACTCTATCAAGAATATTATGTACTCAATGAAAAATTAAAATTTATTTGCAGAAGTTGTTAAAACTAACTTGTAAAAACATTGTCTACTGACAACTTAAAGTAGTAGCTTATTGAAGAAATGGTGTCCATGTGAATAAGATATTAAAAATAGAGGGTCCCTTAGTCGGCACCTATTTTATTGTAGATGGATATAACAAAAAATTGCACTTAGCATAGTTGCGACAGTAGCTCTCTGTCATGATCACTGCCCCTGCCACTATGCAAGAAAGCCATTGCAGTTTCAGGTGGGAACAATAATGCATTGTAAATTGCACAAGAAGCACAACATATGGTGCTACCCACAATGACACATTTTAAAAATGAAACTGCATCCATATGTTGCCAAAAGGTATTAACAAAATTGTAGTTGTATGCTACCAAAAAAGCTTATGAAATGTGCATTTGTAATCTGTGGATGTAACAAAATTGGATTCATAAGAAATGGAGAACATTTGGTTGGATGAAAGATATTCAAGATATGCACCACATTATTTTAACCGATAAAATAATAGAATATAACTTCCCTCCATGAAACATAGGCAAATTGTAATTTTTTATTGCATAGTCTATTTTAATTGGCCGGAAAGAAAACCTTGACCAAAGTAAATACCTGTGGTGAAAAGTATAATACCATGCCTTTAAACAAGGCCTCAAATTTATAGAGTTCAAATGTAAATTTAGAATTAGGTCGAGTTTTTTTCCATAATTATCACTTCCTTAATGGTTTTACATGATTGAAAGCTAAGCTATATTGTGTTTTAGGTGTAGCTCACAGAGCTCTAGTTCAGAGACCTGACAAAAAGTAAGTTTCTAAGTTTTTTTCTAGATTGGATGTGGTTAACCATAAATTTGTTTTCACTGTTTTCCCTGTAGCCTCCCCACTAGATAAAAATCTACCAACATTCCTTGTAGAGCGCATGAAACCTTGAAAAGTATTTTACTATTTCAAATGCTGTAATAGCATAAGAAAAATACTCTGATATCATAATAGAGTTATACAAATGTAAAAATAGTATTTTCATGAAAATAAAAACATTTGATTGAAACCCGAGGTTGTTTTCAAATGCATTTAACTATTTTAATAGCTATTAATTGAATTAATAAACTTTTACTTCTATTCTTTGGATTATAAAATCCAATTTTTCAAAATTCTATCAAGAATTTTATGTATTCAATGAAAAATTAAAATTTATTTGGAGAAGATGTTAAAACAAACCTATAACAGCACTATCCAGTGGAAGGTTGCAGCAGCAGCATGTTGAAGAAATATGTCCATGTGAAGAAGCCATTAAAAATAGAGGGTCCCTTAGTCGGTCCTTATATTGTTGCAAATGGCTATAATAAAAAATAACACATAGCATAGTTTTAGTGACAGCTCTTTGTCCTAGCCAACACCCCTGACACTATGAAAACAAGCCATTACAGCTATAGGTGAGAACAACGATGTATTGCAAGTGACACAAGCAACACAACATATGGTGATACCCAAAATGACTCATTTTAGAAACAAAACAGCAGCCATATGCTGCCAAAAGGTATTAACAAAATTGTAGTTGTATGTTGCCAAAAAGTCTTATGAAATGTGCATCTGCAATCTATGGACCTAAGAAAATTGGACTCATAAAAAATGGAGAACATTTGGTTGGATGAAATTTTTCCAAGCTATGCACCACATACTTTTAATCGGCAAAATGATAGAATATAATTGCCATCCACAAAACATAGGCAAATTATAATTTTTGAATGCATAAACTGTTTTAATTGGCTGGAAAGAAATTGTTGACCAAAGTAAATGCTTGCAGTGAAAAGTATAGTACCATGCCTTTAAACAAGGCCTCAAATTTATAGAGCTTAAGTGCAAATTTAGATTTAGGTCAAGTTTTTTGCCGTAATTATCACTTCTTTAATGGTTTTACATGATTGAAAGCTAAGCTAGATTGTGTTTCAGGTGTAGCTCACAGAGCTCTAGTTTAGAGGCTTGACAAAAAGTAAGGTTCTAATTTTTTTTGGATTGGATGCGGTTAACAATAAATTTGTTTTGACTATTTTGCTTGGCCTCCCCACTGGATGAAAATATGCCAACATTCCCTATAGAGCGCATGGAACCTTGAAAAAGTATTTTACTATTTCAAAGGTTGTGATAGCATAAGAAAAAGACTCTGATAGCATAACAGAGTTTTGCATGTGTAGGAATAGTATTTTCATGCAAATAAAAACATTTGATTGAAACCCAAGGTTGTTTTCAAATGCATTTAGATATGTTAATATCTATTAATTGAATTAATAAACTTTTCATTCTATTCTTTGGATTATAATATCCAATTTCTTAGAACTCTGTCAAAAAATTTATATACTCAATGAAAATTTAAGATTTATTTGTAGAAATGGTAAAACAAACCTGTAACACCACTGTCCAGTGGCAGGTTGCAGCGGTAGCATGTTGAAAAAATAGTTTCCATGTGAAGAAGCTGTTAAAAATAGAGGGTCCCTTAGTTGGTCCCTATTTTATAGCAGATCGCTGTAACAAAAAAATACACATAGCATAGTTACCACAACAACGCTCTATCCTGTTCACCGCCCCTGCCACTATGCAAGCAAGCTATTGCAGCTGTAGGTGGAAACAATAGTGCATTTCAAGTGGCACAGGCAACACAACATATGGTGCTACTTGTAATGACTCATTTTGGAAATGAAATTGCAGCCATATGCTACCAAAAAGTATTAAAAAAACTGTAGCCATATGCTGCCAAAAGGTATTAACAAAATTGTAGTCGTATGCTACCAAAAAAGCTTATAAAATGCACATCTGCAATCTGTGGACCTAAGAAAATTGAATTCATAGGAAATAAAGAACATTTTGTTGGACAAACGATGTCCAAGCTACACACCACATACTTTTAATTGGCAAAATAATAGAATACAACTGCCCTCCATGAAACATAGGCAAATTGTAATTTTTGAATGCATAACCTGTTTTAATTCGCTGGAAAGACAACATTGACCAAAGTAAATGCTTATGGTGAAAAGTATAGTACCATGCCTTTACTGTGACAAGTACTAATAACACGGGTCGCATAGAATAGAAAGTTATCTAGAATTGATATGTTGGATACATAATATTTAAATATATTTAGCATTGCAATGATGAGGCATAAAAATAGCTTAAAACTGAAGCAGATTAAATGTGATTAGAACTAGGACACTACACGAGAAACAACCTGGGTATCCCTGTTGTTTTTCATTGACTTATTCTCATTATTTTCCAATTTAATGTGGCGTAATTGATTGTTAGGAACATCCTTAACAATGTGTCATTTCACAAGGAAACTACCACTCCTCTTATCTTGTTAGAAATCAACAAGAAAAATATAAATGAAATATAAATAAGAACAAATAAATAAAATATATACAAAGATAAAAGGAAAAATTTAAAGTAAAAGAAATATGAAATTAGAAAAAATTAAATTTATTTATTATTATTTAAAGAAATAATGTAAGCAAACAAAGCAAGTAAACAAAAAAAAAGAAAAAAAGGCAAAGTTTCTAAAGAAAATTTTGACTAACTCTAAAAATGTTTCTTTAAAGTATTTTGTCTAGATATACTATGTTTTTAGATATAAATAAATACATCAGGCCTGGAAGTCTCTCGAACCAACTAGAGAGAGAATACATTAATTGCAAACCGTGTATTCACCGGGTAGAGTAGATACAATACGCGGGAAAAGATTCAAATTGTTTGACGTGGCAGGGGAGATCAGATAGACTGTCGACGTGTAAGTCCACGTCCGCCAACAGAACTTACCATACAGGATTGAAGATGACTGCATTAACATGTTCAAGCATTTCTGTGGGAGACGAGAAACCGTCAGTGTTGAGGTAGAGTAGGTAGAGTATTCTGAACACATTCCAGTACATCATCTTGCAATCACGAGGGAGAACACTAGGTTGCAACACGTTTTTCAGTAATTTCTGTCCGCTTTCGTTTATAGTTTTTCTTAACATGGCAATAACATCCTCTACGGATGATGATGGATACTCTTTCATGTACAATGTCACGTAGTTCAGCTTTCCTTCCTGGGCCTCTCTCTGCAAAACATACCCAATAATTTAGGTCCAGCTTGAAGATATAATTTTCTATGTTCAAGAAATGGCAAGTATTGATTACCTTGTAGCTGATAATGTCATTCAAAAGGCGCCCGCATATACTGAGACGTTCCATGAGATTTTTATTCTCTGGCTGGCAAATACTTTTCTCTGAAAGCTTTGGCCCTACAAAATAAAGTGATACCAAAACAACTGGCTCCAAGGCAAATGATGTTTTTCCATTTTCCATGTATTCTTCCATTGATGGTATGTTTCCATTTTTCGACCACTCAGCCTCCTTCATCACTGAGCTCAGTAATCTATACCACTGTTAAAACAAGCACACAATTGTTTATCAAGGTAAGGAGCTTAAACTCCCCATGGTTGGGGTTGGCCTAAATTAAAGACCGGGTTGTTTAACACTTTTTCTGCCTATTCCAGTTATTCAATGTCGGTAAATGTGAACATGCCTGGAATTTACTTTGAGAGCTTTTTATGGGTTAATGTCAATTGACTAGAATTAAGGAAGGATATCCATCCTTTTTGGTTGATTATAAGGTAAATGTTTTCAGTTGCATTTAAAACAAAATATGCAATATTATAGTTAAGGAAGGATACCCACAATTTCCCTCAAATGAATGGTGACATCTCGACCTTGGAAATCATAGGCATTTTCAGCAGTATAGTTGACAGTATTATATAGTGCAGAGAACAAAATTTGCACTCTATCTGACAAGCCAAATATCCCAGCAGGATCCCATCTGCAAAACATCAGAAACCAGTCATTGTAACCCTGTTAATGATATGTATTTAGTGTCTCTAAGGCCTAGATGACATTAGCGCTGTAATTAGGCATCTAGTGTTTCTTAACAATGGTATTTACGATGGGAGTTGATTTCAAAATGGACTATATAAGAAATAAAATCATCAAAACAGCTATCCAGTTGGCCACAATATTTTTGCTTGACGAGCAAAATTACCTCCTAACAGCTTCAAGAAAAGAGTGTAATTCTTCACGGGAGCCCCCCACATCATAAAAGTCATCTATTACTGTCGTGAGAACTGCATTTTTAGTCCATACCATGCGTGAAACAGACATCTCTGGGGTAAAAATTGTTGCGGCAACAGAAAAATAGCAGTATACAAGCTTTTGTCGAGCGAAGCTAAGGTCACCAAATCTAGCATCCGCATACCACCTGTTATTGGAGACAGAAAGAGGAACGTTTATCAAATCTACAGTGCAAATATAAGCTTTTCATACCAATAGTGTTACTTCAATCGTCAATTGCAAGAACAAAGAACTATCTATTCATTCAGGTTTGTGAATACTTTTCCAACTCCTGGAGTTCCTTCTGCTGTATTGCTTGGCAGATATTGTAGTCCTTTTTGGCTAAAGTTAAGATCAACTCATTGCTTATGCAGGGGATCCTGCAGTTAGAAGGCCCAATGTTGAGGACACTCTAAATATTAAATCGAAGTGATTTGAATGGTTATCTAGATGGAAGGTGTCATAACAATGAGCTAAGTTAAAAAGTTACTTGTAAGAAGTCTTGCCAATCCAAATATCATCAACACCATATTGGTCAATGTATCTTCTATGTTCTATCCGCTGCAAACTAGCAAACCAGGGGACACGCAATGCATACTGAACCTGCAAGGAATGTACAAACCCTGCAAAGCTTAATGCCCAAAAATAATTTCAAAGATTGGCCATTTGTATTCCTTTTTTTTTCAAAACCTACCTCTCCTTCGAGGTCTTTCATAACTATATTTTGGTCAATCACCGTACCGTTTTCTTGTCTTTTGGTGAGATAATTTCCACAGAAAGATTTTGCTTCTTCCAAAATGTTTTCTCCTGGGAACATCACCTGAGATGCTTTGTACAAATTCAACATTGCTGTAACACCTTGACCACTCTTTTCTACAGAAGCGAGGAAGTCTCCGTCTCTTAGGTAATTGAGAAAGAAATCTACATAGTAGTTGGTTTCATTAAAATGTCAGCGAAATGTAGTGAAAGTAGCATCCTTAAAACTTCATGTTATATGTTACCTGAAACGCCACCCAAATCTGTACAGAACTCCAGCACAGAATAAATGTTCGAATGGAAATATTGTATTTAGTATTTACTATATTTAAACATATTATATGATCCATAAGTGGTATGCATGCCTCACAAGCGGAAAATATAAGCCATATTCAACAATAAAATTTTGGAAAAACTCGGAATGGTTTCTTCAAGAGACCTGGAGACACATCATATCCATTGCACCGTAAAATCTTGAAACTAATAGAAATGTTAACCATGTCTGATGTTGATGATATTCCCTCAATCATTTCATTCCGTATCCAGCGCCTGGCCAGCCAGAAAATTGACTTCAGAAAATATGGAAACCAAGCATAGTAACTATAAAATCCAATCACAAGTAATAGATTTAGTTGCCAATTACCTATGGACATAATCTAAAGCCTTGTTTATCTCATCTTTGAAATGTCTTGCTATGCCTAATCGCTCCAGCCTATCTACCATTGAGATACCAGTGAACAAGTATATGGGATAAACACTAGGCACTGCAACAACAAAAATAAGGCCTGTCAATGTATGAACATGATACAAACTACTCGGACTATTTATATGAATATTTGAGGACTAACCTTCATTTCCAACAATTTCTAGGATCGATTTCAAATACTTGAGGCAGTTGAGATTTCTAGTATGCATTAGAGCACAAGCAGTTGCAGACGGAGAATGGAAGAGTGAGCCATCTTTGTTCTGATGTATTAAAACTTTGTTCCAGTCAACTATTCTCCGAATTCCCTCAACTATATACATCAGGGACCCATCGTACTCATTCATGTGGTGTAGTTCTGTGCTGCAAAAGCCAAAATACCCGTAAAGCTACAAGAAATGAAGAAAAATAATATTTGGGTCTACGAGGTTTGAACACAAACTAATGTCAAGAATACCTTTTGAGGATTTCTTCTCGTTTGGTGAGCATTTGTTTGATAGGAGTCGAATCATAAGGGAGCTCTAAGCAGAAGGCTCTTGCGTCATCCATCATTGCAGCAAAGATAATCTCAAATCCAATGGGATTATATTGGGCCTCCTCAACTATCTTTTCAATATTTTCTCTTATAAATCTCAGACCTGTGGGTGAATTTGGAAATAACTGTTATGTTTTACTTTAGATTCAAATTTTGATATTGAAGTAACAACCCAAAATTTGAATGCATGTTAAAGCAGATGAATTATTAGACAGGGTTTAATAATTGTATATCATAATGTTATATTTATTAAAATGAGCATTTTATTTAAATTGAATATACTTTTGAAAATTTATATTTTTTTGGTATTCATTAATAAGTGTTAATCATATTTAAATATTAACTTTTAATTTTAACTTTACCAACAGAACTGAATAAAAATGTCATAATCATTTTAAAATGTGTACTAGTATATGTATATTACTTTTAAATATATTCTAGTTACAGGGAAGGGTCCCAGTTTGTGACTACAAATTAAATTGGTTATGTAAGAAAAAAGCTGCAAACCCCTCTCTGTTGGAAGTCATTGTCTTGTCAGTGTATTCGTAAATCAATTGTTAATGTGTTGGTATAAATTTTTTATTTATTGGTGATAAATTATATTAATATATTTAATTTAAAATAATTTTTTCAAAAAAAATAAGAAAAAAATTTCAACAATTATTATACAATTAAAAATTATAATTTTTTAATTAAATTTTATTAAAAATAAATAAATATCAAATTTTAATTAAACACTATCGTCACCACAAACGGCAAGGTAATATTATAGAATAATTAAATGAAAAGAATTTTTTTGTTTGACAAAACAAATTACAGGAATAAAAATCATATAATTTGTAGAACACTAGTTCGCAAGTCAGATTGCAGTGCGTCTCAACAGCATATATAAAATCATGAAGCAAAAGTTGGTCCATGAAAAAGAAATTAGTCTTACCCATTTCCATATTGGTATTGCCAACATTCCATGTTCTAAGGGCAATAATGCATGCCAGGGTGTGAGACAGTCGGTCTTTAACATAAGGCAAGTCTGATAATCCCCAGGATCCATCCTGAAGTTGATTGGCCATTATCCATGAAAGACATTGTGGAAACTGTGGAGATTTAGAGTTTTCCAAAGAGGGAACCATGGCTACCCAGGCTGTATCATAAGCAGAAACAGATGTCTGCCTGTTTTCGATTTCTAAGAATAACCTTCTTATCCTCATGATATCTCCATCTATATGTGGAATTTCATTCTTCTCTTGGACAATCTGCCAAGCAATGAGTTGCATAGTTACTGAATCTAGTACAGACATGATGCTACTACAATAACTCGGCATGTCAACAGTGTATTTAGGTTGCAAAGCAAAACGACGTTGTATTTCCTGGGACATCGAAAAAGTAATGGATAAAAAGTACATAAACAATATGTGGCTATAAACCTACCTTGGATGCATCTTCAAGAGAGAGGTTACTTGCAGCCTTGGGGTTTTTGCATCGTCCTTCCTCTCGCCTCTGCATATTAGAAGACCCTACAGAAAAAACAACAAAATTAATTCATTTCAAAGTTGTTTGTATGAAAAACATGAGTACGACAGAGAACAATTTTTCAAAACATAGAATTGAAATGCTTATAATGAAACATACTTCTATTAAATAAGGTAAAATTGTTTATTTCATATTATAATGGTACACTATATAATGAATTCTCACAGGTGGTACTTTCTACTGAATGTATAGACTGTTTATGTTAAAACAGGCCCAAAAACAATTTAAAACATCATAACAGCTGTTAGAAACAGGGCAAAACAGAGCATAAACAGATCTGAAACAATAATATATTACTGGAACTTGCTTACAGTCATCCAACACTTCAATCCAGTCCAAAGCTTTCTAATGCTTTCATATGCTTTTCTAATACCCTTGTTTGCTTGTGCCCAACGCATATTTATAGTTGCAATACAAGATCTGGAAACTCCTAATTTCTAGAATAGTCCACATCTTTGGAATGTTCTTTTAATCTGGATTGTTCTGCTCTTTGCCTAGATTGTTCTATGGAAGACTCTAGAAAGTCTCATCTTCTTGGCATCTTCTAAACAATTCTTAACATTCTAACAGTTTACATCCACGAAATACAAAAGTGGTAAACCGTCTGTATATGTAAGCTCTACACAATTATTTAAACAATTAAATACACAAGGAAGGTTTTACAGAACTATTGGCATAAAGGATGTTATAAGTCATCTCATTTATATGGTACTTTGGATTTTATACTATTGCAATCTACTTACAACATGAAGTAATCCTGAAGGATTTAAAGCTTGCATTTCTTGACTGACAGGAAAAAAAACTTGCAGGTGGATATGGAGATGGAAGCCTGGTAGTGACACAGGTTCCAGAATTTGAGAGGATAGAAAGGCTCTGCACTCCCATATTTGAGTTCTCACAGTATATGCTGAGTACTTACTACATGCTATTATTAAGAGAATCGAATGAATAGGTTTAAAGAACTAACTTGGGTACATTATTTGCATGAAAGGAATGAAAGCATCTAAGTCTCTGTCGTCATTTTGGGATGATTACTGGTAGGTGATATACACGGTGAAATTACTAGTTGGACTGAATTCACAATGTGTCTCTAGTGATTTCTAGAATACCACATGATAATGTGGTAAATATTGTTCAAATGGTTGGTATACCATGGTGTAGATTCATTCCGAACTTTTTGGAATAAATTTATTGTTTTTGTTATTTTTGACAAATTTTGATAAATAAATATATATTAAGAAAGAAGTTTGTGTTTTTTTATTTTTTATTTTTAATTGTCAATTTTTTTAAATCTAAATCTTGTGGCTCAGAATATTTGTATACCAACCGTGAAGATTCATTGCTTGGTTCGAAGAATTGGTATACCAACCGTGGAGATTCATTTCAAAATAAACCTACTGTCAATCAGTTTTATATAAAATAGTATTACATTCTTATTTAGATTGGGTCACGTAGAGAGCCAAATATGTCAAAGTTCTTCATAAACCTGAAAGCGTTGTGCTCACCAAAACACTAATAATTAGTGGTCAGAACTACGTGCCAAATATGTCAAAGTTCTGAAAGCGTTGTGCTGACCAAAACACTAATTATTAGTGGTCAGAAGTCTTAATAAAAGATAAGATCAGAGCTATTTTGAAAAAGTCCATGATATGGACTTGCTGTAATTGAAATTTTAGATATAGTTGTATTTAGTTCTCATTTAAGAAATTTAATTTTTTTAATTATTATTTTTGTCTTTTATTTATATAATCAATTACAGATATAGTTGTATTTAGTTCTCATTTAAGAAATTTAATTTTTTTAATTATTATTTTTGTCTTTTATTTATGTAATTTTTAATAAGCGAAGGTTTTTAATTTGTTTGGAATGGATTGTAGCTTGTTTTAATTGGAAAATTTAAGTTTGGTTATTTTTAATAAGTGAAGGTTTTAAGTTTGTTTGGAATGGATTGTAGCTTGTTTTAATTGGAAACTTTAAGTTTGGTTTGCATATAATATAAAATTTTATAAGATTTTAAAAAAGATCAATTTAATTTAGTTACAAATGTGAATTCAAAAGAAAAAGAGTAATTAGAAGATAGGAAATCCATTTTTAAATGTAAATTCTACTCAAATTGAGTTTGCTTAACATAGAATATGTCATTTGCAGTATTTGAATACAAATAAATTTAACTACAAGTATAAATCTATACTAAGACATAAAATTGGGATGGTTGTAAAGGCATTTACAATTTTCTTAGGGTTTATAAAATTAATATTTGTCATGGTGCCAAGTTTTAACATAAATTTTTAAAGGAAAACACAAAACTTGCAATTTTTTAGAAATTCTAAAACAAAGGATCTAAGTTTGCTTAACATAGAACATATTTGTTGTGATCAACATGTCCTCATTTCCCTAGAGGTCGAAGTAGTTTAAATTGGCGACTCAATTTTATTTGAAAAATGTTAAGTTATCGGTGACCACATACAAATAATCTAGGTTAAAATTGTGACACTTTACATCTGCACTGACATGCACTTTTATATTTGCTTAAGCCTAAGGGCCACTTTAACTTTTTTCACTTGAAAACTTTGTGTTGTGTGGACTTGGCCATCGTATAATGTGAATTCGATATACTAATGGATCTATGGAGGCCTTAGTTTCTTTAAAACCACTTAAATGAATTTTGTGATTCTGTGATTGTATGACCTTTAAATAACTATCACGTGACTTTTGTTTGGACCCCAATAATTTGAGTCATATTTTTACTATTATGACTCCAATCTTGTAATTTGCATGCTATTTCTTTTATTCTAATGTTGCATATTTTAATAAAAGTGGTTTATGTTTTATTCGATTCACCCCGGTTTACTTTAAACCCTTTTTAAGGGTGAGAGAGTAGTCAAGTTAGTGTGAAGGTGAGTCCTGAGACGTAGTGTTAGGGTAATGATCCTAGTGCTATGCATCACTGGTTTGATTCACCCTAGTTTACCTTAAACCCTTTTAAGGGTGAGAGAGTAACCAAATTGGTGTGAAGGTGAATTGTGAGATATAGTGTTAGGCTAATGATCATGGTGCTATGCATCATCAGTTCGATTCACCCTGGTTTACCTTAAATCCTTTTGAAATAAACATTATGCTCAAGAGGATATGACGAACCTTAAGTGAAACACTACAATCATGAAGAACAAGGATAGGGTGATAGTGACAGTGGTAGCAATGGTGTCTCTGATTTAGGAAATGAATAGAGAGATGATAAAGATACAAAACATAGTTGCACGGTCATCGATAATTCTTGCCTAGGACTTTCAAAATCTATCAGTTTGTTTTGAACATGTAAAGAAGAATATAGTTACAAAAGTCTCGAACACTACTCAGGCAGATTTGGCTGTTGAATGTGAGGACAATGAAGTAGATTATTGTGTAAAGAATACTCAATTTGTTGTAGTTACTATGGTGCTAGAGGCCAAACCCATAAGAAATAGATCGATCTTGCAACTCCCTTCTGGGCTTTTACACCTAAAAATAGGGGACAAGAGTCTGTGTTATGCTACAACTATGGCAAAGGTGAAGCAGGTTATGTTTAAGCCATTGGCACCTCCATAAATAAATCCCTCCATCTCCTTTGAAGGAGAGAAACTACAGAGTCTTCTAGAAAGAGAAAAATACTTGTCAAATTTGGGGATGATTTGCAAGTTTTTCAACGTATGACCTTCTCTCCTACATATGAATGGTTGGATTAAGGAGAAATGGCCACCTCTAATGGAAGGTAACCTGCATATTTTTCCCTATGCAAAAGGTTATTTTATTATTCACTTTGGATTTTTAGGGGATATAAACTTAGTATTTTAAAAGCCTCTTTGCTCTTGGAATAATAATGTCCTAGCCTTCAAACCATGGTTTCCATCATTCAGTCCTCACTATGAGGCCTTGATGTTAGACCGATTTGAGTAAGGGTGGCCTTTTTACCCTTATAATTTTGGACTCATTTCTACTTCAAAGCTATATGTGAATCATTAGGTAAATGTTTATAAATGGATCTGAAGGCCATTCACCACACTACGGTTGCTTGGATTTTAGTTAATATAGATGTTTCCAAATAGCTTCATAAGTTTATCGATTTGAAAGTCTAAGATCAAACTTGGAAGAAATCTCTCAGCTATGAGAACTTGTCCTTTTGATGTAGGAATTATTTTCAAATAGGTCATCTTGCTTCTTCTTGCAATATTTCTAAGTATAAAAATAGGATCTCATGGTGGAAGGAAGCTCTCCCTGGGCATCATATCATGGGAAAATAAAGTGAGAGCACATATTCAAAGAGTGATTCAAAAAAAATAGAAGATGAAATGATCTTGGATAAAAAATAAGTAGAACTATTGGCAAAAGTTGCATCCTCCTTAGGGAAGGAAAATAGAGCTTAGACAAGTGGTTATGAGGATTCAATAACTACTTCTCTAGATCAATTAGAAGCTTTATTAGAAATTTCTATTCCTATCCTTCTTGATGATGGGGGGAGTGGACTATTGTGGGTAACAAAAATAATGATAGATGGAGTAAATATTTAGTACCTCTTAACATCACCCTTAGATTACAAGTGGAGAATTTTGTAAAGGTCCCTAGATGTTTCTTTATTTTGTGCAGCTCTTACATATTTCACCACTTATTTGTTATTGTTGTAGTGTTGGTTTCTTATTGGTTGCTTTTCTATAGACAATTTTAGTCTAACTAGTTTTTAAGACCATGTCTATTGGTTTTCTTGTAAAGGGTAGGGTCCCTATTTCCTAAATCCCTCTTATACCTTTATTTTTTTATAAAAGTGGTTTATGTTTTACGTGTGTCTTTTAAATGTGATCACAATTTTGAATTTTATGTGTAGGTAATGTTGGACTTAATCAATGTAAATGATTTTATGGAGTGAAAAAATAGTTATAGTATGTTGGAGACATGGACGGAGCTGGGAATGGTCGTGTGCAGCGACTGGTAGCCAAGCTAGGGCATCGGGCCTTAGCTTGTTTCTATTTTTTGTGGACTGCACAGAGGGAGACGTCGGTTGGGTGCGGGTGGACAACAACAGCAAAAGGAGTAAACAAAAGGGAAAGAGCAGGTTAGAGGTAAGGGACTATGGCTATGCAAGGGCCGACTCAAACCAGATTGGAAAGGAGCTACAGTGAGGCTGTTGGGAAGAACAGACAGGGGCTGGACCCCAAAATGGAGGCAATTTCTGACTTTAATCAAATTCCTGGATAGTTTGAGACAAGCACAGCTAGGGGATCAAGAATTACCAAGGTGAATGGTTGCCTGGAGCATTGTAAGGAAAGACCAAAGCTAGTTATCTCATTTGATATGATTGTTGAATATGTGGAGTATTATTCCAAGCATTCACTATACTGCAAATTCTTGGGATTACGAGTCTCCCTTCCCTTTTTGGAGAATTGGACTAGACGGGTGTGGGAGCTAAAGGGTGAGATGGAGGTTACATTGCTAGCCAATAACTTCTTCATGGTCACATTTGTATGTCTGGCTGACAGGAACAGGGTTTTTGAGGGGGGCCCTTATTTCTACAACCAGGTGGGGCTCTTTGTAAAACCATGGCATGTTAGATTCAACCCTACTGAGGAGCTACCAAATAAAGTTCTAGTTTGGGTATGGTTACCCAGAATGCCTATTGAATGCTGCCGTGAGGATGTTCTTCAGATGATTGCTTCAATGCTAAGAAAACCTGTAGGTTCATCCACACAAACTTTAGGTAAGAAAATCATGACCTTTGCTAGAATTTGTGTGGAAATTGATTTAAGTAGGCCTTTGCCGGATGTGGTAGAGCTGTGTGCGGGTACATACTCATGGGTTCAACAGCTAGACTATGAGACACTCCTATTCAGATGCCGCTTATGTCATGAGTATGGTCACCTGGTGAGAAGATGCCCAAAGGCAAAATCGAGTGAGCAGCAGCCTTTGCCCCCACCTCCACCAAATAGTGCTATTGGAATGGACAAAGGGAAGAAGATTGGAGCACGTCCTGGTAAGGACTCTGAAGGCTTTGTACAAGTTAAGTCTTGAGGCCGAAACAAGGGCCATAAGAGGTCCCTTATGGAGCATCTGGAGGAGGACTCGGTTAATAGGTTTGGGTTTCTAGATGAATTAGGATAGTAGGAGGATTACCTAAGCCTAGTCAATGAAGAGTAGATTGGAGGGGGATCTGGCACGACTGGAGATGCTCCCATGGAACAAGTAATGCCTCTAGTGGAAGCTGTCCTGCCTATGATTATGGAAGGGCAGGTTGAGGAGCAGAAGGATATTGAACCAAATGTGGGCATGGTTCTAGAAATTAAGGATGGTACTCTTCCCACACAAGTAGGAGCATCAGAGGTGGAGAAGAGAGGCAAGGCTCCTTCTTCCCTGGGAATTCTTCAGAAGGAGGGGAAAAAAGGGGTTTTTGAAAAAAATGTTAAACTTGGGAGAAAGAAAGACATGGAGAGGATAAAGATGATCGAGGAAAATCTGGTTGAGTCAAGGGCAGTCAAGACCTTGGACTCCCACTTTTTGTCTCCTCCTAAATGATTGTTATATCTTAGAGTGTTAGGGGCTTGAACAGTGGCCCTAGACAAAAAGCTGTTTGGGATTTGGTTAGGAATCATTGTCCGAATATTCTCTTTCTTCAGGAAACTAAGGTTTTAGTGGAGTATATGTTGAGTCTTGCTCCCAAGCTATGGTGGCAAGGTTTTTGTCAATGCATAGGAGCTCAAGGTTTTGTGGGAGGTGTGGCTTGTCTTTGGAATCCATGCAAGGTGCAGCCAGTGTCATGGATCACCTTTAGGTCCTCACTTTTTGTGGTTTCCATATGCATTAACTCGGGAGAGTACGTTCTTCTTTCGAATGTTTACACCCCTACTAACTTCCAAGGTAGGATTCAGGTTTGGAATAACATCCAATTAGTTTATAGGTGCTTTCCTTATCTGCCATGGATTATGGCTGGTGATTTCAATGCTATCTTGGACCTAACAGAAAAAAAGGGAGGGAATGCTAGATTGGAACCATCTTCCTCTTTGCTTCGAGACAAGATTTCAGAGCTCAACCTGGTGGATATTAAGCCTTTCAATGGGAGATTCACCTGGAAAAATAGGAGGATGGATAACAACTTTATTATTGAGCGTATTGATAGATTCATGATGTCTTGTTATTGGGTGGGCAGCTTATGGTCTTTGTATTTTGAGATCCTGGATTGGAGAGGCTCTGATCATTGGCCAATTAAGCTTCACATTTCTTCAAATTATATGCAAAGGAAACCATCATTCAAATTTCAACTCATGTGGCTTAGGGACTAGACTTTGTATGGCCGAGTTGCTAATTGGTGGAGAAGTGGGAGGCTGGCAGCTGGTACAACAATGTACACTTTTGCCAAGCTGCTCTAGTTTGTGAAATATCAGCTCAAAAGGTGGAATATGGTGAGCTTTGAGAACATCTTTCAGGAAAAGAAAGAGGCGCAAGAGGAGTTAAATATCGTTACCAGGATGATAAGAGAGGAAGGGTTGTCTGAATATTTGTTGAGGGATGAAGCGAGGGCTATTAAGAGGGTGGAAGAATGGGAGTTGAGGGAGGAAATTTTTTGGAAGCAAAAACCCAGGGTTGAGTGGCTACAGGAGGGAGATAAGAATACTGCCTTCTTTTTCAACTCAGTTAGAGCCAGGCAACATGGAAATATGATAACCTCTTTAGTTTCGGACAATGGAGAGACTATCTCTTCTACGAGGGATATGTGTAAAGATGCTGTTTAGTATTTTGCTTCTATGTTCAGAGAAGAGGGACAGAGGGATATTACTGCTGAGGATCAGATACTCTCTTGTATTCCCAATTTAGTATCTCAGGAGATGGAGTAGCTGATGTGTCTAATTAACATTGAGGAGTTTAAAAGGATTTTCTTCATGATGAAAAAAGGTAAGGCACTAGGCCCAGACAGATTTTTGATTGAATTTTTTTAGGAGTTTTGGGAAATCATCAAAATAGATGTGTTGGCTGTAGTTTAAGAGTCTCAAATTAACAAACAAATGCTCTAGGCTGTGAACTCAACTTTCCTAGCTCTCATTCCCAAGAGAGAAGGGGCTGATCACCTAAGTTAGTTCAAGCCTATCTCCCTCTGCAATGTTGTCTATAAAATTATATCGAAGTTGATAGTTGAGAGATTAAAAATGTGGCTGGGGGTGCCGGTCTCAGAGGAACAAAGCGGCTTTGTGGAGGGGTGGCAGATTTTGGATGGGATTGTGGTGGACACTAAGGCTATCCACTCCATGTCCAAGTCCAGGGAGAAGGCGATGTTCATGAAGCTAGACATGTCTAAGGCATATGACAGGGTCCAGTGGTCTTTTCTTCAAAAGGTTTTGGCTACCTTTGGATTCGACGAGGATTGGATCAGCTGGGTTATGAGCTATGTGAATTTGATTTCATTCTCTATTTTGGTGAATGGGGAGCATTCCCAAATCTTTGGAGCTTCACGTGGCCTGTGGCAAGGGGATCCATTATCTCCCTACTTGTTTCTTCTTCTGGTGGAAGGTCTTGGGCGTCTGATTAGGAAAAAGACTGGAGAAGGTGCTATTCAGGGATGGAGGTGGGGAGGTGAACCTTTGGTTCTTTCTCATCTTTAGTTTGTGGACAATGTGGCGTTGAGGGTATGGCTACTATGAGGGAGGCAGCCAATTTTCATAGCGGTTTGGATGCTTACTTGGCTGCCACGGGATAGGTAATTAATGAGGATAAGTCATCCATTTTTTTCTTCAACACTCTGCCACCCATTCAAAGAAGAGTGGCTAACATTCTTCACTTCTAAATTGGTAGCCTTCCGGTTCTTTATCTTGGTATACCTATATCTGTTGGGAGACAGTCCAAGGAATTATGGTAGGGGATTCTAGACAAGTTCAAGGCTAAGGTGAATCACTGGACCAACAGGTGGCTGTCCTTCACCGATCATGTTTAGCTGATCCAGTCAATGGTGTAGGTGCTTCCTCTATACAGGTGTATGCTCCAGGTGGCACCGATGAGTTTTTTTAAGGAACTTGACTCCTTGGCAAAACAATTTTTATGGGCAGGTAACTTGTCATCGATGAAGTGGAGCCTGATTAGGTGGGAGATTGTTTATAGCCCTAAAAATTTTGGTGGCCTGGGTCTGTGATAGTCTATCATGGCAGGTACGGCCCTGGCTGTGAAACTGTATTGGAAATGGTGTGAGGAACAAGATCGCGTGTGGGCCAGGATCTTGTCTTATAAGTATTTTTTGGGGTTCCTACGAAGGATATCCCCAGATACAGTTTGTTAGGTAATGGATCAGTGATATGGAATACTCTTAAAAAAGGAGCTGTCTTGATCAAGAGAGGCCTTTTTTGGATTTTTAGGGGGGTAATGATGTGCAATTCTAGCATGATTCATGAGACAGTTTTCCCCCTGTGGTTACTCAGTATCCACACTTGATGGTCTTGTGCAAAGATTTAGTGAGGCTGGATGGATTAAGGTATGTGATTAAAAATCCTTCATCATGGTCAATTGATGGAGGCGAAGTGGAAGGAGCAGAAAGAGTGGCCGATTATTGGTATGGAGGCTGAGTGCACTGAGCTTCATAGGATCCTTGCTGGCCGCTACTGCTGTGCACTCAGGGGGAGTGACTTGCTGGCTTGGTCTCCTCATCCTAAGGGGAAATACACAGTCTCGGTGGGTTACCAGGAATTGATAGTGCAATAATGTGGTGCTGGAGGGGAATTTCCTTGGTGGAAAAGAGTGTGGAGTAGTCTATCTTGGCTAAAGTGCAAATGCTTTATCTGGACATTGACTTGGAATCATTGTTTGACTTGGGAGAATATTAGGTCGAGAGGCTTTGTTGGTCCTTCACGCTTTATCTTGTGTAATGGAGTGGAGGATGAGTCGTCTCATTTATTTTTTAGTTGCCTTTTCACTCTTCATCTGTGGCACGCCTGGTGGGATGCGTGGGGGTGTCAATGCTTACACGCCTCTTCCCTAGTGGAGTTTTGGTCTAGATTGGGTAGACCACCTTCTATTGCTCACTTCATACAGGAGGTGTGGTATGTTGGTCCCATTTTTCTATTGTGGCAAGTCTGGCTTGAGCGAAATCACCATATTTTTAAAGAGGAAAAGTTGGTGATTCACCAGGTGTGGAGCAAAATTATTGGAACGGTACAAGAGACTGTGGAAGGTAAGAGTGAAATAAGTTTGCCACTTGATTATGGAGACATAGATCTAGTGAAAAGGTTAGGCATTTAGAGTATCTCTCTGACCTCTGCTTACGTCAGGCGTGGCTGATGTGGGAAGCAAAAAATTTAGAGGAGTGGGAAATGGTCACCCCCTCCTGAAGGTCTTTTGAAAATTAACATTGATGGTTCTTCCAGAGGAAATCCTGGCTCGACTGGGATAGGTGGGATTGGTATGGATTCCTTTGGAGTTGTTGTTTTTATTTTTTTAGCCCACATGGGAGAGCAAACGGTGAACAGGATGGAAGGATTAGCTATTTTGTATGCTTTGAAGAGAGCTTATGAGTTGGGCTGGTGAAGGGTGGAGTGTGAAGCTGACTCACAAATTTTGATTAATATTATTTGGGAGAGGAAATTTAATGATGTGAGCTGGCAACTATCTTTGATAGTGCAACAGATATTTCAGATTAGTTCACTGATGGAGTCCGTGTCCTTTACTCACATTCCAAAGGAATGGAATGGAGCGGTAGATTGCTTGGTGAGGTGGGCTTCTGAGGATATTGGTGGTGGTAGGGTGGATGATTGGGTGCTATTGCCCGAGGAGATGTGTCAGAACTTGGACAAGATTCTTAGAGAGGATGACAATGGTGTAGGGACATGACAGTTTTTGGTATTTGGTTTTTGTGGTTTTCTTGGGCTTTTGGGGCTGTGGCCCTTTGATGTATTGTAAATTTTTTGGAAATTAATAAAATTTTTACCCTCTTTTATTAAAAAAAAAATAAAAAATGTTGGACTTGATCAATTATAGAATGGATTCAAATTTCCAATCAATCCATGTCCATGGAGTTTATAAAGCCAAAGTTAAAACAACACCACTACATTACTCTATTAGCCCATGGACTATAAGTGATCATTACATGTCTCAAATTCATATTATAACGTTATTAAAGTGATTAAAATTTTTATAAATATAATATTTGTTTTTAAATATGTCCTCTTTATTCATTTACAGGGTTTTGCAATGTGACCATTGAAAAGTATAAACTGAATAATAAAAGTATTAAAGTGGATTGGTATAGTTATAAAGTAAATATTATACCTCAATACATTTGAAAATCTAATTCATATGCTAAAAGTAGTCAAGTGAACTTTTTCAACTACATTAATGAGAACAAATAAGAGGAGTCCACATGTCTCTAATATATAGGCCAAAAAAAGGTTATAGAAGAAAAAAAAGTTCACAGGTCTTGTAACATAGAAAATTATGGACTCTATAGGAAAATAAAGGAGAATGTATAACAAATAGATCTACTTATGTAGATAAATCCATACACAAGATCCAAAGTTACTATATGAAATTTGTAACTTTGTGACCAATAAGATGCCAATACCTTATATCACCCTCATGTGCCACTCCAAAACCAACTACATTTTATTTTGTGAATTTTCTTTTTTAGAGAATAAAACATGATTAACAAAGTGTTATAGAGTTACGCACACACTCAACACAGATACATTCTTATATATATATATATATATATATATATATATATATATATATATATATATATATATATATATATATATATATATATATATGTATATATATATATATGTAGATATATATATATATATATATATATATATATATATATATATATATATATATATATATATATGTAGATATATATATATATATATGTAGATATATATATATATGTAGATATATATATATATATATATGTAGATATGTATACATATGTATATGTATATGTATATATACATATATATATATATATATATATGTATATATGTATACATATGTATATGTATATGTATATATACATATATATATATATGTTGTATATATATGTATATGTATATGTATATGTATATGTATATGTATATGTATATATATATATATATATATATGTATGTATGTATGTATGTATGTATGTATGTATGTATGTATGTATATATATATATATATATATATATATATATACATATATACATGCATACATACATACATACATACATACATATATATATACATACATACATACATACATACATACATACATATATATATATATATATATATATATATATATATATATATATATATATATATACATATACATATATATATATATATTTATACATTTATACATATATACATATATATATATACACATATATATATACACATATACATATATATATATATATTTATACATTTATACATATATACATATATATATATATACACATATATATATACATACATATATATATATATATATATATATATATATATATACATATATATACATATACATATACATATACATATAATGAAAATTTCAAATAAATATACATTATTACAATGCTAATACTAGTAATATATTTACTTTGCAATGCCAATACTAGTAATCTATATATTACAAATCGATGAAGGATCTTGAACGAATGAATATATCATCATATTAAGATTAAGGGTCAAAACTACATTGTAACATAATGAAATGTCAAGAAATAAGCGTGCAAAAAAACACATATGTGAACCTTAATCACATCTCATATGATACAATAAGGTCAATTAGCACATTAATTATATCATTTAGGTCCTGCACCAAGATGTTGTCTGGAGAGGCATCTCTCTCAAGATGTGTCTCCTTTATAGGAAATATAATAGGGGAAAATCATTGACACCATTTATCTCAAGAACATCATCCTCCAAGGATAAGTTTGATGCTCCATCAAGTTGAATGTGATCCCATTTTAGTTAAGGATCTTCTTTTTACCCTAGATCTAGACAATAAAGAAGTCCAAGTGTGTTATGAATGTACACTAGGTTCTTTGCCTTCTTTGACCATAGTTAGTTCATCTTCAATGAATGAAACCATAATTATTCCAATTCCTCTCACAAAATAATGAACTAGTTATTTGTGAGAGTAATCATATTGTAAATGATTGTGATTCATGGTTTTTGTTGCCATAGATACATCACCACTCTATTAGATCCTTCTTCCCACACATCATAGAGAGCCTCCACTATATAAAATTATATTCAACCATGTGAAAACATGTTTCAATAATTCATGATAGAATAAGACTCCTCTCCTCAACCATAAATCTTTCTCACTACAACCCAAAATTCTTTCATTAATTCACATTATTCATATAGAGCCCTTCTTTTGATGTCTTATGTATCATACCACTTTGGATTCAAATGATAATCATCACAATGTATGGGTTTGCTATGATTGTTCTGACTTTCATGTATCTTTTCCTTAATCAAAGGGTATAAAGAAGGATCCCTTAAGTTTGTTATTTTTATGATTATTTCACACATAGAATCAATTTATTCATAAACCTCCTCCAAAATTGGCTTGATTAAATAAAAAAAATGGATTACCTCACAAATAGGTTGAATGAAGTCAACAACAAATTTAACATTAGCCCAAAAGTGGTCATAAAGGACTATCTACCTCACTTTTTTTTTGGGCTACAAGAATCGGTCCAGCACGGGCCCCTATAACCTGCAGTATGCCTGGTAAACTTTTTAATGTGACCAACAGTGCTGGTGCGACACACCCTCCAGTACCACGAGGCAGGGGGGACTAGAACCCGTGACCAGTAGAGCCGCAACGGAAGTACTTAACCAACCAGGCTAGGACCCCCACCCGACTATCTACCTCACTTCAACTATAGTCTCTGATGTAGATTGTCTCCAAGCTTCCCATACATCACTACTTATAGTGGAAAATAAGGCTCCTTTGGCATCATAATTATGGTCAAGAATTATGAAGAAAAAAAACCCATGAATCTATAAGTTTGAGAAGTTCCACATCATAAAATATTTTATAAATGGCTTACATGTGGTGATGATTTATTGTGAACATTTTTTAATACCCTTTTCAATAAGCTCAAAAATCCACTCAAACCTGTAAATGTCTTTAAGTGCATTATTCAATGTGTGCAAACAAAATGGTGTCCAAAATACATGTTTTTATATTTGTTACACTAACAACCTAACAACTTTACCAGCCAGGGAAGATTTGTAATAACCTAGATGATGTGTGATTCCCCAACCTCATAAATTGCTTCACATAGACGGTTTTGAAAAAAGTCTACATTTTTATCTTGTCCAAAACAATAGATTGCTTCCAAAAAATAAGTTCCTTTGGAAAAAGTTACCATAATGTTTAGAAGATGATGGTTTCTAGTATCATTCAAACCATCCATCACAATGTTGCACCCTTATGTAGACCGCACTCTTTTAATTGATGAATGTTTTTAATATATACCTATTTTTTTATCTATCAATAAGATTTGTATGAAGATTATCAAAATAAAGTGGTTTATTCCTCGTTGGCACCTTATTGATATCATGAACCATCTCATCATAATAAGGTGATCAAGAAACATTGAAATGTATTCTATTCACATAGAATAAACATGCAATTAATTCATCTACTACATCTAAATCATGTACATCAAACATGCATATAATGGGGTTTGAAATGCTAATGTGTGATCTCTTACAAGAAAAACCCCACATCCTTTACTGTATGTCTAGACGACACATCTACCTCTAAGTTTCTTATTGTTATTGGTATGACATGATGACTCTGAATTTGATCTCTTATTGAAGCGTGAGAGATTAAATGAGTCATTTTTCCTTAAACCATTTCTTTTTCCCTCAGGCCTCATTATTTACAACCATGTTTCCTCATTTGAGCAAGGTTCAACCCATTTTATTGTTGTTTGGAAAAAATGAGCCTTTAACCTTGTGTAGGTGACTGCAAAGGCATTCACACAAAGTTTACAATTAATGTTAGTTGTTCCACCATTCCATTTGTGAACACAGTCACAAAACTTCCATAATGGATACAAATATTCTTTCCTTCCCCCTGACACTATGGAAAAAAATAGTAATTATAATTCAAAATTTATTAAGAAAATTAAAAAAAAAAAAAAAATTAAACTTAATAAACCTAAACTAGAATTAAATAAATTATTAAAATAAAAAAATTAATTATAATTCACTAAGTGCATAAACCAAAAATACTAATTCAAAACATTAAATAATAACTAATAAAATCATAACTATTAAAGAAGGAATAAAAATAAAAATTGAAAATAATTAAAATTAAGAAAAAAAAAATATTAAACCATATAATAAATAATTTTTATTAATTTAAATTTTATATAGTGATTAAATATAAACTTATAACTTATAACATTAAAAAAATGAGTTTGTTGGATTCAGGACACTTCCCGGCATTTTGATGAACAAAAATTCCCATTGAGCATTAATGCTTTGGGAATTACTATTTGTTGAAATGGATTACAGCAATATAAGGCATTTCCATGAATGACAATCTTAGGCAGTGTCATGAGTGGTAATGCCTCTATTTAAAATATTAAAAATTAAAAGCATTTACCTATAAAAAATAAAATGTTAAATTTTGAACTACATACCTGTTGATTCTTGACTGCAAATAGTGACCTTTGATAGCTTCATGGTGAATCTGATGACTATTCTGGTAAAGCATATATCATTGTGTAATTTTTATAACATTTTTACAAGTTTAGTGTTTACACATTTTGGGTACTCAAGGTTTCAATGCCGTAACATGAGAGAGATGTGACAATGAGTGGGAAAACATCTTTGAGTACAAAAGAGGTCTCCATACTTGTCTCACATACCTGAGATGTGTTATGTACCTGAGACATGTCCCAAAGGGTGGGGGATGTGTCCCAATGTAAAACTAGATATAAATATTCATGTTCATATCTCTAGGGATAGATCAGAGGTCACCATCCATTTCAAAACATATAATTTCCCATTAAACACCTATGTATTCTTCCATAAAGAGGTGCCAGCTAAAAATTCATGATAATTCTCTAACATTTAAATTTTTTTATGATAAGCATGTAAACCTTTCCAAAGTTAAAAATATAATTGAGTCTTATCATATATATGTTTATTTAGTTACACACACAAATGTGTGTGTGTATCTTTATACATACATACATACATACATACATACATACATACATACATACATACATATATATATATATATATATATATATATATATATATATATATATATATATATTTGTGTGTGTGTGTGTATTCATATATGTATTTACATACACAAACACAAACACACACAAAGATATAGTGTATGTGCACGAAGTTGGGGGTCATTTTCATGGACATACCCTATAATGCATCTACGTTATTCACATTAAGACTTGGCATAACCCGTACATGTTATGTGATAACATGTACACTTTATGGGGTAATGCATACATACATACATACATGCATGCATACATACATACATGTGTGTGTGTGTGTGTGTGTGTGTGTGTGTGTGTGTGTGTGTGTGTGTGTGTGTGTATTCATATATGCATATACTTACAAAAACATAAACACAAACACACACAAAGATGTAGTGTATGTGCACAAAGTTGGGGGTCATTTTCATGGACATACCCTATAATGCGTATGCGTTATTCACATTATGACTTGGCATAACATGTACATATTATGTGATAGCATCTACATTTTATGGGGTAATGCATACACATTATTATAATGGATATGCATTATGGTAATGTGTAAATGTTATAATAATGCATATGCATTATTTGTGAAGTTTTTAAATCTATAGCCAAATATTGCCATTTCATTTTTTTCCAACTTCTAAGTAACAATTAGGGATCACACTTCTCCTCCAAAGACCTCAAAACTTGATATAAGTCCATTGAAGATCTTGGCATGTCCCAAACTTCAAAATAACACCATGTAGATGAGGTAAGTGATATAAAATTACACCTATTAACCCTGTATTTTACCAATTTTTTATTTTTTACATTATTTAATTTGTAAATTGTTTGTTTGAAAAAGACCAATCCACTAGAAAAGATGATAACCATCCTCCTAACCATCCACATGACCATGATATTCTTATGGGTAACCCTCCACCTAACCCTCGTAATCCTTTGGATAACCCTCCACATATCCCACTTAATCCTCTACCTAACCCTCAACTTAACTATTCTATAATTTCACAAGATCCCCCAAGCAACTAGGAGGATCTAACTTCACACATTGTGGAAAAAAAAATTGAAATTAATTAAAGTATCCAAGAGAGTGAGGGATCCCCCATCCTCCAATAACCTAGAGTCAATATTGGGTCACATTGACTCAATAATGAGTTAAATTGACAGATAGGCATCTTATCTAGATAGTTGTAGGGATTATTATGTTGATGAATTATCAACACATGAGGTTAAAAATAAATAAATATCAAAAGTTTCTATTTCTACATTATTCATTAACCCAAACACCAATACACCATTTCTAGTAACTTCTAAACATTTCTCAATCCATAGGTGCCAACACAATTTGATCAAAGCCAATATCTGGAACTAATAGAGGATGGTTTTTAATTATCCACCATGTAGCAACCACAAGGTCCCATTGTATTTTTGAGGAAACTCTATTGTGAGTTTATCCTCAATGAGATTCTAAATTATTTTAATTATGGTGAATTTCAAGGCCGAGGGAAAGGATCTACACAAGATCGACCAAGTACACGTTGTGCACCTAATCGACATACAAGGATCCCTAGCTAAAATCTAGTTCATCTTGAGATCCCCTCTATAGTGGAGGAGCTTGTAGAGATAGACACTCTACATGAACTTAGTACACTTAATGATACACTCATTCAACATATGAATAAGATTTCAATGATTGATGCTAGAGATACACCACCTAGTGTGTGTACCTGACCCCTTGTAGATCTTGTGGAGTTATATGTATTAGAGCTTATGATGATGACAACATTGGTGGTTTAGATGGGTTGGATGATATTGTCTTTATTGAAGAGTTTTCAAGATAGACATTTTATGTGAAACCATCAGCCACTACATCGATGTAAGTATGTTTTATATAAATGCCATGTCAAATTTAAGCTATATTTACAAATTTAAGATCTAAAAATTAATTTAAATAGAAAATAAATAATATATATGTAATTTTTTATGCTCTAGGAGGAGATGGTGCCTTCATCACCACAATCCACATTTGTAGGATTTGTTCTTACACATATATTATTTACATACATAGATCCAAATACTATCCCATCCATTACTACATCTGCCTATGTTAGCCCAACACCTTTTACTTATATGGAGGTAAAATTTTGAGTTAATATTACACTTTTGGTTTAATATAGGAGAAACAATTTCCATATATCTTTGATACTTTATATAAAACTACGTGAGACCTTGTTTATTCAGTTGATGTCTTGAGTGGACATTCCTCCATCACTACGATTGGAGACAAATACTGACCCATCCACTACTGCATCTGCCTATGCTATCATGGCACCTTTTACTTATATAGAGGTAAAAGTTTGAGTTAATCTTACACTCTTGGTTTAATAAAGTAAAAATAATTGCCATATATATTTAATATTTTATACAAAACTAAGTGAGACTTTATTTGTTCAGTTCATGTCTCGAGTAGACACTCATCCATCACTACAAGTGGTGATAGACATAGGCATTACTGCAGTAATGTCTTCACATAGGCCCTCATAGAGGTACATATTAACTTGTAGTTTTGAATTATAAAATAGTTTTTTAAATAATTTTAATTCATACTTGCTCTAAAAATATAATTTATGTGAATTTATTTTGTATGAATGGTTGTCCCATGACATATGATAGTCCCATTCAGATGATTAGTATGGAAACTTATCATGTTTCTTCCTTATTTTAGATGCCTATTCATGCAACTCAACCTGCCACTGACCCAATCAAGTGTAAAAATTAAACCGAGTGGGACCATGAGATTGCAATAAGTGAATCTTTAAATGATTTTTATTCTATTTTAAAATTAATTTTTTAACTTGGTTGCATGTATTTTATGCTAATTTTATAATAATATTTGTATTTGAATAGGTTTATCTATAAGCGAGCTATGAACATAGTACCCGGAGTCAAACCTTGGAGTAATCCAAAGCATTTGAGGGATCTCCACCTACTAGCAGGGCATCCAAGGGAGTATCTACTTTGAGGAAATTAAATAGAAGGAGGCTATTTGATGATTAGCTCACATCTTACATGATGTAGTTTTTTGTATGCATATATGGAAATATACACATTTTTTATATGCCTGTATGGAAATCTATGTATTATTGACATTGTACATGTGATTATATGACAATCACATGACATTCTATTATATTTTTAATTTGTAAACCTTTATGGATTTTATTATTATATTGTAAAACTATTTTATGAGAAATGAGGTTTTTTTTTTATTTCATTATCAACAAAGAAATGTAATGTTTGACCATTGATCCACATTTGATAATTCTAGGTTTCTATAACACATATGATTCCCCTGAGTCTATCCAAAGTGCCCCTAAGAATATAGGCCCCTTATTTTAGTATTATCCAAGTCAATATGTACCCATTCTCATGTTCCTTATTTTTAACTATAACTCATTTGACGTCAATTTTGGCAAACCAATATGGTCCTAATCAAAATTAATTGTTTATAATTATATAATCATTATAGTTCATTTAATAAAACAATCACTAAAAACCACATTGAACACTCTTATATAATTATTAAGAACTCACAAACATTCTAGAGAGATAAGAAATCATAAGTGAATTGATTGGTTTTTAAAGATAGCATTTTCCATGGTATATTTTAACACTGACCTAAGATTTTTATATCTCATAAATTACTTTCATTTATACATTTTAATGCATAGCTGGTGCTGTATAGGACTATTGAGCTTTAACACATGCCTCTAAAGATCACTTTATTTTCTACAAGATTAAGATATGGTGACCATTCCATACAAATCACTTAAATACATTTCCAATTCACCCAAGGGAGCATCTAAACCTTGAAAGGAAGATAAAGAATGTCGTGAAGTACATACTTTGCATACCTTAGTCATGTTTTGTTCATATTTGGTAGAGGAAATCCCCATTTTCATGGTAGATTATTCTCTATCCTTCACTCTTTCAACATAATCTTTGAAAATTATAATTCATAATTCATTTTAATACAATATATATCATATTTTCACAGGTCTAAATTTTATCTTCATGAGAGTATAAGAAGGGTTTCTAGTACCAACTATCGTAGACATCATTGAGTGTCTTTTTAGAATTAATTTATAGAAGTAATAAAAAGGTTAGATCGATTTGATGGATGGTTAGGGATTCTAAAAAAAATCACATTTAATGCAGGTTGAGTCCAACAATTGTATTCTTAATTCTTATTATTTTAACATTGAGGCATGAAAACAACTCATTTAGATAAGAACCATTACCATTCAAACAATAATATAATAAGTCATTACATTCTCTAAGCCCTATCAAGATTTATATTTAGCTGATAGTGAGGTTTCTCTTTGATTTTATTATCATTAGGTCAACACACACATTTTAGGCATACACTTATGCTAGTATTCCTAATAGACATGTAACCAAGTTAGTGTTTTAGTAAGAATTCACACATGTAAGACAACATATCCTTTTGTATAAGAATTTAAAGTAAAGCATCACTCTTAACCAAATAAATTCCAATTATATCTAAATAATATCAAGATGATCAAAACATTTGACACATCCTTGTCATTCTATTCCTCCTTAAGAAAATTTATTTTCAAGCACATTGATGAGCAGTTTTATTACATACTAGTTAACTGACATAGTACGTGCAACCTAGCCACATCGGCAAGGGTATCTATTGGTAACCTAAAATAAATATTTCATTAATTGTCAACGCAAGGCTTTTAGCTTGATAGGATGACTTCACTATATGTGCACATTGAACCTTTTAATTTGAATCTTGCTCATTGCAGCCTATGATTGATGAAAATAAATTTCATAAAGTAGAAATAATTATAATGGAATCAGACTTGTATGAAATGAATTGATTGAATAAAATAATTGGATTAAAATATTCCCTAAAAATTATTTTGAATCAAAAAATTAAATGTAATTGTTCACACACACATATGTAAAATCATAATACATAATTAAATAAACAAAAAAATTACTTATCTATACTAATGAGTAGGATATCTACTTCAAGTCTTCTTGAGGGGGCCTTCCTCTCTCATCCTTGAGCTTCAATATTGCTCTTAATAGGAAACATGATTAACTCATAATTTTATCTTTATTCATATCATGTACCAATTAAAGATTGCTACAATAGATTATAATATCTCAATTAGATTTATTACTACACTTTCACACTTCTAATCTCAAAACAAATTTATAATACCTTCCATATTTGTGCTATATTATATTTATATCAAATGTGGCAGTTTTAAATTTATGGCATAACTAAAAACATAAACAACATAGCTATAATGAAAATGTTCAACTATAGGAATGAAAACTAGTGCTAGAGGTTAGACTCTACCAAATCAAACATGTAGAATATGAGGAGTCATTCATAACCAAAGTTTGGTGAGAGACACCCAACAGAATACGCTCATGAATTCAAAGCTAGCTATTATATCCTTCACAGGTTTGGCAAGTAGTAGACAACCTAGGTGAATTAACATTTATCTATCTTCTAACATCTACGTGCTTATTACAAGTTTTTTAGCTTTTATGGCAGATAGAATTAGTAGTTGCATAGACCTCATGATGTTGTTATCATAACTTCCATCATGTGGCTGCCAGATGTGATGACATGGAATCCTTTTTTGGGGCTCATCACACATGTTAATTGTGAGGTCACAAATTTTTTTGAGACAATCAAGGAGTTTTATTTGTCTTATATAGAGTATTATAGTGAAACCATTCAAACAAAAGTCAACATATACAAATATGATGTAATGGGCCCTTCTTTTAGTACTTTCCAAGTTAAGATGCACCCATTCTCATGTTCCTTATTTTTTACTTTAACTCATTTGATGTTGATTTTGACACACCATTATGATCCTAATTAAAATCAAATTTTTATAATTATACAAACATTGTAGTTTATTTAGTATAAATAATCATTAAAAACACACTAAGTATTTGTAGATTATTATTAAGAACTCACAAACATTCTAGAGATAAAAAATCATAAGTGAAATGGTTGTTTTGAAAAGATAGCATTTATTGTTGTATATTTTTAACATCAACCTAAGGTTTGTATATCTCTTAACTTACTTTCATTTATACAATTTAATGTTTATATGGTGTTCTAGAGGCCTACTAACCCTCAACACACACCTCTACAGCTCACTTTATTTTCTATAAGATTCAGATATTGTGACCATTCTAAGGAAAGGAGAAGAATTTATGTTTTCTTAGATACACGTATCTCAACACATAAATAAAGAAAATAATACCATATAAACACAATCATAAATTTATTTCAAAGAATGACTATCACATGTTTCAATTACCCCCAATAGTATGTAGATGTCCAAAGCATCTGTGACACATTGTATATTCGGATTTGTCAATTAATTTCATAATTTTAGGCGAGGTCACTGTCTCTATTGAGCAAACATTTCAAAATTAAAATTCAAACACCCATCATTAGATTTTGATTTTTTCAAGATAATTACTAACACCCTATGTGAAAATGGGAACAATATAATTTACTACTACCCTATGTGAAAGTCATGTGATAGTGGGAATAATATAATTGGTCATATTATATGAAAAATAATACTAATTATATTTTTCACTATGATTTTGTTTGCAAAAACTCTATCACCAATTCATGAAACTAGGCCCATACCCTTAATACAATTTGTCTATAAAACTAACTTTAATTTCTTTGATTGCTTAACCATTCAGGTCACTAATAGTAATCTATTTATGCCCTCTACTATATTTTATTATCCTCTCTTATAGATACACTTATATTGGTATCTTAGATACCAATGAGACTTATCCTCATATCAGGATATTTTTAGCTTACCAAGACTATTACTCTTTTCTAAATAATTTATCACACTCATTTATACTCTTACACAAATTTTCAATACACTCATAACATTTAGATGTATGGATATGACCCTTTTTATTTATATTAAACCTTTATTACCTTATCATATCAGACATACATAGGTTCTTTGAAACATGGAACCCACTTAATAATAATAATAAGGTCTTAAAATAAGTACATATCAAATTTTAGACCTTTTCTTTCTATCATTTTCCTTTTAAGGTAAATTTATTATCATTATGTTTGTCTTAGGGTTTATAAAATTACATGAGACTTGAGATATTCCCAAAATTTATTCATAGAGTCTATGGGATATCTAACGTACTTAACACCTTTAGAGGAAGGTAAATGACATTCTCTCACTTTGTTAATAGTATAATCGAGCTCATGCAAACTTTAAAACTTAATTGTAATGGAATTTGTATGACTATATAATATCATACACGTGTATGATAAGCAAATTAAACATGTTTCAATGACCTTAATGTCCAAGTCCACCTGAGAATACATTTTCACTATTATTTGAGGGCAAAAACACTGACAATAAATGTTGTCAAAGTTTGAGTTATTATTCAAGAAATCCATTTTTGTTGCTTATTCAATGAAAAATGGTACTACAAACATGTCCATATGGTTAGATAACATATAGGCCCATGTTACTGACCTCTCATCATTCCTGGTCGATAAACCCACCACCCATTCTAACCTCAAGAATGCCCTTCCCAATACAAGAAAGTGTAGAATTTTAGCCTAACTTTAGACATGCATAAAACATAAACTATAAGTCATTTCTATGAACCATAATATAAATCCTCTATGTGTCTAAAAACTATTCTTACACCACATCACATGTTGGTAAAAACTTCTATATCAATTCATGCAATAAGTTACAGTAATGGGTCCTAAAATATAACTTTTTGGTAGTGAAGAGACACATTCTCAAGCTGCAATAGGTATTTTTACCTCCAGAACCCCTAGGTGAAAATAAATCACTTGGAGCATGTATATATAGGTTAATTACACCTTTTAAATTACTTTGACATCTAAGTCCACTCAAAAATACATTTTCACTCCTATTTAGGAAGTCAAAAACACTGACAATAAATGTTTTCAAAGTTTGAGCTATTGTTCAAGAAATCCATTTCCAGTGCTTCTTCGATGTAAAATGGCACTACCAACACATTAAGATAGGAAAATAATGGACAGGAACATGTTATTTTCCTCTTTTCATACATTTTAAACAAATCCACCACCCATTCTAACCTCAAAAATTCCCTTCCTAGTACAAGAAAAATGTAAAATTTTAGCCCAAGTTCAGACATGCCTGTAATGAAAACTATAATTCATTTTGATAAAACATTATATCCATCCTTTGTGTGCCCAATAAATATTATTTCATCCTTTATAAATTTGGCCTAACCTTAAATATATATTTGTGGCATAAGTTACAGTAACAGGTCCTAAAATGGAACGTTTTGGCAGTGAAAAATACCTTCTTGAGCTCTAACAAGCATTTTTAACTCTAGGACCTCCAAGTGAATATAAATAATTTGGAACACACATATATATGTGAATTACATGTGGTTTCATGAACCTAAAATCCAAGTTCTCTTGTAAATATATTTTCACTTCTGTTCAGGAGGGTGAAAACACTAACAACAAATGTTGTCAAAGTTCAATCTTTTGTTCGATATCTCCATTCTGGTGATTATTCACTAAAAATTGGAACATACAATGCATATGGATTTGTGTATAATATATATTAAAATTTTATTTGCCTCCTATCATTCCCATTCAATAAACCCACCACCCATTCCAGCCTCAAGAATGCCCTTCCCAATACAAGTAAAATGTAAAATTTTAGCCTAAATTTAGAAAGGCAAAAATGAAAACTATAATCCCTTTTGATGAACCATAAGATCCATCCTATATATCTATTAAAAATATTTTTTCACATTAGATAAATTTGGATGAACCTTTGAGATTAGTCCATGGCATAATCTGCAGTAATGGGTTCTAAAATGTAACTTTTTGGCAGTGAAGAGACAACATCTCGATCTCTAACAAGATTTTTTACCTCTGGAACCCTAAGTGAAAATATGTCATTTGTATCACGTCTAAATATGTGAATGAATTAATTTTACATGAATATAACATCCAATTCCACCTATAAATACATTTTAATTATTGTTCAGGAGGGAAAAAACACTAACAACAAATGTATTCAAAGTTTGATCTATTATTCAATAACTCCATTTCTAGTGCTTATTCACTACAAAATGGCACTTCCAATACATCCATATGTGTGTATAACATCCAATACCTTTATCTATGCCTCACATCATGCCTGGTAGACAAACATCCATTCCATGTCATTTGGGCCTCAAAAGTTAATTCCACATCCCAAATGCATGCACACAGCCACAAAGAGGGTCTTTAGGCTTGAGATTTTATGATTATGGTGATTTTGATTGATTGGACCTGCCCATACAATGTTCATAGGTTTTATAGTGGTTTTAAATATATATAAAAAATAATAATGATATCTTTAAACCCTATATAACTCAATATATAGAATTTTTTATAAACTAGCTTGCTTACTGCCATATAGATCCTAGTTTGCACAAAAAAGGAAATAACTTGGGTTTTATAGATCTAAATGAATTGAAATTTGTTTAAATGTATTCATTGAAATTTTATAGATTTTTTAATTGGTGTAATGTTTTTACTATAGCTGAGGAGAGATAAAATTTAAAAACACGGTCTTGCACATGCAAAAATGAAGGAAAATCATACCTAAAGAGGACCAAAAGTGTTATAAGTCAAGTTTTATTACTCCAAATCATATAAAATTTTATTTGAATGTGTTTGGTGATGAATTTAATATTTTTTAGGTGTTTTATAACATTAAAATCCATTCCAAATTAAGTTATACATGATTGCTTTCAAACATGGCCTTGTTTCTAGGACTAAATGGGCTAGATGCAATAGCAAGTAATCACTTTATGAAGGTATTGGATATTATAATGGACATGGAATATTTAAGAAGAGTATAAAAATATTTTTCAAAGGTTTAAATATTATTCTCATATCATATCTCCAATCTTAATCTTCATCGACTTCGAAACAAGCCTAGCAAGCTAGTGGCCTAGTGACCCTTCTTGCAAGCAAAGTGACAATGACCCAAAGTGAGAGGTAGGAATGATTAAATATATTAATTATATTTGTTTTTCATATGTAATACCTCATGTTTATATATATATATATATATATATAATCCATCTTGGATATAGTAATGAGGTGGATTGGTGTGGTTAAGAATCAAGAGGAGCTAGTTTGACTCTCCAAAGAAAGAGGTCTCTAATTGAGGTTTTTTATTAGATTTTGAGAGCAATAAAAATTTAAAATATTAAAATAATTTATTTCAATTATAAAAGTGGAGGAATGGGAATAAGTGGGTATCCTACATTGAAAATCAAGTAATATCATGAAGATGCTAGTGAATGAAATGAGAGAGTGGAAACTTGGGAGTTGACAATCAGTTAGGTGCAAGTAAAAAGGAATAAATTCTAAATGGGGAGATAGTTAGACCATTATCTCCTAGAAAATAGGATTTTAATAAAGTCAAACATGCCACCCCTATGCCTTAAGGAAGAAAATAGTTATTTTATGGAGTCAAAGAAGCATTGAAGGTCTTTCAAACTAGCATATACTAATGTAACTATTTCATGGGAGTTGAAAAAAATTTGGTTGAAGAAGTGAAGTATTGAAGGAAAAGACATGGTGATTTAAGATAAAAATGGAATCAAGGAGACCACCATCCCTAAATATAGGTCAACTCATGAAAGCATTTGACTGCATCAAACACTTCAAACAACCATGATGTTCCTTCTACACCTGCCTTCATTCAAGGCAACCTCATTTTAAGGACAAATTATAAGTACTTTGAGAAATATTCTCTTAGATTCAAGAATATAAAATTCTTTACTAACAGTGGCAACTATGTGAAGGTGAAAGCTTATATGTCACCATTAACCTACAAGAAATAGTTAGTAAGTAATAAAAAATGAAATTTATATGTATTACCTATAAAATCAAAAACATTTGGTAAAAATGATTATATATACACATATCAATCCATCAAAACACCAATATCTAATCTAATATTGACAGTAGTAGGAATAACTTCATGGTTTGACTCATGAACTTTCTATAAATTCTTGTTTAATAGCCTCCCATTATATTTTTTCAATTGAATATTCATTTAAAGAACATATTTTAAATAGTGAAATATCTTCAAATTTGTTTCAAAGTATTCAAGCAACCATATATATGGATTTTTGATTGGATATAATAGAATCCATGTTCCAGTGATTACCACAAGCCTAGTAGGATGTTCAATGTTTTCTCCATGTATGACTATGGAAGTCATTTTTTTAATTTTCCTCTAAACACAAACATAGTTGTAATTTGTCCCCTCTTCATTCTCCTCATTTGAAATAACTACAAAAATATGCCCTGTATCACAAAAAATATTTTTTATGACACTATATGAAGATAGATAATGGGATTAAATAATACATAAAGAATAATATTCTACCTAGTTGCACTAGATTGGATACATGGTCAAAGTCATGTGATGATAACATATCTATTAATTATAATACTCATGGAACGTGATACGTGTTCATTGGAATTAGAGTTATGGAACTTCAGTCATCCACCCACTCTTGTGACTCGCACTCATTCCAAAAAAAGTCCATGCGTGTAGAATAGAAACATGCCAAGTTTATCATATGAATACTCCAAGATCATGTATTTGAGCTCAAAAATAAGTGGAGATAACTTAAACTTGTTATAATCATATAATACTAATACTTTACCAAGTTTTATTCCTCCATTAAATAAAAATATCTATGAATAGTAAAACTTGGTTGACCACCATGGCACATGTTCTAATTAAACCATTCAACCACACTTTATGTATTAATTAAATCATCACCCTCATCAAATGTCAACTCCTCCATTGTAATGGATCTTCTTACACATGATATAGCATCATCATGTTCCCATTTTCATTTGCCAACCTAAATGAAACTCTAAATATGTTTTACACCAGTGGTAACATGCATCCTGTTCAGCCAATAAAATATATGTGCATCTTGAAGTATGATGTGTAATTATTTGAATAAATGTAATGTTGATTGAAATAAATGTTCCTCTTGGTCAAATATACATAGAACTTCTCAAAACAACCATGTGTGTACTCTGTATAATGTGATTGGTCATCTAATGATATATAAATGGTACTCTCTTAATATTTTTTTTATCTTGCTTCATATTATTAGGTGCATGCATGAATGTTATATGCATGAATATGGAAAATTGTGATGAGTTGTAATATTATGACTAGACTTCTATTTATGGTTTGAATGTGTAATTTTTAGTAAATCCAACTACCAAAATAATCAAACCAAGTGAGAATGTATCATTACTTATCTTAAAATGTTCATCCAACCATCTAGACTTGTGTGTGCCTTGCATACTCATAAAGTATTTTCTCCTTGAACTTGACCATAAATTTTGAACGAGTATCTATTTTGTAATAAGATCACACCTTTTATATTCTTTTCCATAATTTACTTGATAAGTCACATATTTATATTTTATTAAACCAACTAATTCCTATCCAAATGCACTCATTTCATCTTCATCAATACAATTTTTTACTTTTAGCAATCCACCATAAATGCTACAATTTCCATCCAAATATGCTTTGTTATAAAAGAACTATCCATCTTGTATTTCAAAAAAATGGTTGGAATAAATTTCCTACTTGATTTTGGTATAACTTCTAAGCCACAGTCTTGAAATTTTTTGTTATTACGTAAAGTATAATGAATATGGTATAAAAAATCATAGTGAATTACAAACGTAACATGTTGCCTACAACAAAAAGTGGTGTGTGTGTGTGTGATTTATTATTACATGAAAAGGTTTTTCCATCTTAAAATATCTTTGACTAATAGAAATTTGTGGATATTTTTACAAAAACTTAGAGTACAATTATGTTTGGGTCATATCTAAGAAATGTTTCATATGTGATTCATGGTTAAAAGAACCAAAATTTATTTTTACTATATCTCTTGTATTGGGTGAAACTCTAGTATTATCCTTCAAAAATTATGTAACTATTTCAAAGCATTGGGTATAACCTTATCCTTTTATGAAAGTCAACTAGAGAATACCCAAAGCTCATTGATATTGAGTTCAATAAGTCTTTTGCGTCTTGAAATTATTTTTATTAATTTCTTTCTCTTTATATCAAATGTTCGGCTTGTTTTTTAAATCAATCATTTTTTCCTTATTTGAGTACTTGTTTCTTAAGTTGTGATTAAACATTAGGTAGCATTACAATATTTATTACAAGATTTAGGGCCTATAGTATCATATGCATCTTGTAAGTTATCAACAATTTATATGTTTTCATCATCCATATTAGATGTTCTTATCCCTAATGTGTACATGGTAGGTCTCATATTAATCAATTTAATTAGTGAAATAAACAATCAAAATATTTTATCATGAATCAAATTATGAAAGAAACTATCCCATTTTTATGAGCCAATCTTTTTGAATGATGGTCAACCATTTTTTTAGGCATTGGTTTCAAAATATTTTCATCAAATTCAGTTAAGTACTTCCTTTTCTATGCATAATTCTTAGAGGTGTTTTTATTAGTTGAACTTGTTGAGAGGGTGTTTCAAAATCATCATTAATTTCATTGATTAGTGGTGGGGTAACATTTTCTTCATTGTTTCATTCTTCATTATATGCTTCCATGAAATTTTATTCATTGCTAATTTCATCATTATTTATTTCCATGAAAATTTATTCATTACATGGGGTTAAGGCATTATATATATAGCCATCATCAACAAAATCAAAAACATTATACTTTGAATGTGAGCTTCCAACATTATCTAATTCATTATTTTCAATATCATCATTATTCAATTTAATATTATCAATTCCATCATTATTGAATTGATTATTTTTAACATAATCATTATTCAATCATTATTGTCAATTATATCATTGGCTCATCAGAGATAATGTTTGTATCTTATTTTAAATGAAGTGCTCGCATTCATACTTTGATTTTTCTCTCACCTTTTTTATTTGCTCAAGTGTTTCATTCTTCAACTTATTTCTCTTTATCGAACATGATCCATTACCCATTAAATAATTGATAGATTTTTAAAGATGAAGTCTAAAAAATCAATTGATAGCTCTTATTCTCAACTTGAAAGTATTTTAGAAGCACACAAAAATGTTTGTGGGGACAAGTCTCTTGAATTGGGTAAAAAATTCCATTAAAAATGAATTTTTTATATATAGCAAAGATAACATGTACACAATATGGTATAACATGTATGAATTATGTTGTAACACATATGCGTTATAGATTTGATTTCAAAATTCAAACCTTTTCATTAGGAAATGACATGGATTCTTGATCTAAAGGCTTGGACCTGTTAATCTATAGCCAAGTCTAAGATATTTGATAGGAAACAAAAAATTTCAATTTATATCACCAAATACACTATGAATTTTAACAACAAAATAAAAAAAAATATTACCATGATGATGGGCCACTCTCCTCTTTTCAAATATATGATTTTTATATTTTTTAACTATTTTAAGGTTATAAACTATGTTGAATTTTAACTATATATTTTTTTAGGCTAACACATGCCACAAATATACATGCCTATACATGTTAATGTAATTTTTTTTCTTGCATCCAGGTGAAAAACAAATTATATGGTCAGAAAATAGGCCAAACTATACATATATTAAAAAAAAAAACTATTTTCAATTTTTTTGAGGTAGTTAGGGGGGCCACATGGCCAACTATTCAATTTTTTGTGAGTTTTTAGGATATATTTAATTCTAAAATTAATAATAATAAAAATATTAATTGAAAAAATATAAAAAATATAGGTCAGAAACTAGAAGGTATTATCTAAACATTCACCAAAAGGTTTCAAAAAATATTAAATGATGCACAAAAAATGGGGTCACATGGTCATCTATCTACTTTTTTTTTTTTTAAAAATATGAGTTTCTATTCAAATTTTAGATGTATAACCTACTTATACTTAATAATGTTTTTAAAAATAATTTTTTTGGAAACTAGACTTGAAGTGTTACAATTCATGTTCTTATAGCATCTTCAAATTTTGAGTGTAGTTATTTAAAATTATCTACACAAGTTTCGTTTTATGAAATTTTAGGAAAATCATGTCCATGAGTAGCTCTTTTTTGTACCCCAACTTTATGCACTCACCCCTCCATACACACACATACACTTATGTGTGTGTGTGTGTGTGTGTGTGTAAATATATACATGTATATGTATATATACATATGAATATGTGTGTGTCTGTGTGTATATATGTATGTATGTATATGTCGATGTATATATGTAGATGTATATGTGTATATATGTATATACGTATACATATATAAATATACATACACATATACATATATAAATATATATGCACACACACACACATACATACACACACACACATATACATACATAAATACACATATACATATTTTGAATATGGTGAATTTTAGGGCCAAGGGAAAGGCTCTACGTAGGATTGAACATATACATGTCATGTACCTAATTAGCTTGCAAGGATCCTAACCAAAAATCACTTTATCCCAAGACTCCCTCTGTAGTGAAGGAGATCATGTAGATCAAAAATCTACATGTGATTAATACACTTACTAATACATTTATTCAACATATAAGTAGGTTTTCAGAGACCAATGCTAGAGATACTCCACATAGTGTTTGTATCTGACCACACCCCTATATATTTTATGGTGCTATATGCACTGGACCTTTGATGACAATGGTGGTGCTTCAAAGGGCTTGGATGGTATAATATTGACTTATGATTTTTTAACACACACATTTGGTGTCCACGCATCGGCTACTACACACATGCATGCATCTTTTATATAAATTTCATGTTAAATTTAAGTTATATTTGTAAATTTACAAGCTAAAAATTAATTTACACATTAATTAAATAATATATATGTGATTTTTATGTTATAGGAGGTGCCTTCATCATCATGGTCCATAGGTGCATTATTTGATCTTACTTAGCCTATGTTTACATTTATGGAGCCAGCTAGTGGGCTATCCACTACTACATTCATTCATGTTAGTACGACACCATTCACATATACATAGGTAAAATATTGAGTTAATATTATACTCTATGTGTGTTTAATCTATGTAAATTTAGTCTTATTTCTAAGTTAAATATATCTATTAAGGATCTCAAAATTTAAGTACATTTTTATTAAATACACTCTTGGTTTAATAAAGGAGAAAAGTTTTTCATATATATTCAATAGTTTTTAGAAAACTAAGAAACATTGTATGTTTAGTTGATGAATGGAGTTGACACTCCATCATTGCGAGATGAGGTAGACATAGGAATTATTTCTATAATGTCATTTGCATAATCACTCACAAAGTTACATATTAATTTTTAATTTTGAATTGTAAAAATAGATTTATTTTATTAGTTTTACTACATGTACTTGGGAAAATATAACTTATGTGAATGTATTATGTATGCAGGGTTATCATATGACATTTGACAGTCCAATTAAAACCATTAATATGGTACCTCCTCATGTTTCATCATCATTTCACATTCATGTTCATATAGTTGAACTTGTCACTGACCCATATGATCGTCAAAAGTAGATTGAGTAGGACCATGAACTTGTTGTAAGTGCATGTTTGAATGATTTTTTTAATTCTAGTTTAAAATTAATTAATCAACTTGATTTCATATATAGTATGTTAGTTTTATAATTATATTTATATTTAAATAGGTTCAACTACAAACAATCTATCAACATAGGACCTACAGTCAAGACTTGGAGTAATCCAAGGCATTTGAGGGATCTCCATCTACAATTAGGACATACCATATAGATTATTATTCGAGGAAGGCAAAGAAAGGGAGGATATTTAATGATTAGTATGTCTTAGATCATGTAATTTGTTTTATGCCTATATGGAAATGTGTGTAGTTTTGGGATTATATGCATATATGGAATTCACTTGACATTAGATGCTATGTTGGTTGATGATGTATTTTTTTGTATACCTATATGAAAATGTATGTATTATTGACATTGTGTGTATATATGGCATTCAATTGACATTATATTATGTTATTATTTTGTATGTATTTATGGATTTTATTATAATTGTATTGATATTGTTTTTTTATTGTTTTATATGCCTTTATGGCTTTTATTATTATCAACAAGTGTAATGTTTGACCATTGATCCACATTTAAGAATGGAATATTATTTATACTTATATTACCATGAAGTGAAACATTTGAAAATTGATACATAATATTAATTTATCTAGTTTCAAATTAATTATACAAATTTATTCAAGTTATGTAAGTGACGTAGTCGCCTCAACTAAAAGATCCAAGTTTTTACATATTAGTCAAAAGGAGTCAAGTAGGTCATATTATAGTCAATAAGAAGCCTTTTTATGATTCAATATAGCATGTATGGTTATGTATTTGACTCTTATAGTCCTTACATAGTCTTTTTAAAGTCCTTTAAATATCTATAGATTAAGTATATTGTGGAAAAACCAATCTCCATTCATTGGTTTATTAAAAAGATCAATTTTGGACCAATTTTGTGTTTTAGGTCTATAAGACTAACTGGATATTAGTAGGTAAAGTCACTTATTAGGTTATTTATCAACCTCATAATAAATAAATCAAGATTTTTCAATGATAAAAAAAGTGTCTTAGTTTTCAAAACAAGATTATTGACTTCATCTACAATAATTCTCATCCAAAATTGTTCCTGCCTGTCTTGACAAATCAACACCTACATGAAAAATTATCACAATCCATGTTATCTTATTTCACAAGGTATAATTCATCAAAATAAATCTTTAAATAGTTTATAGACATGATCCTTAACCTTCTTACAAATTTTGGTTGAATTCCACTAGTTGAAAACAAATATATGAGTCTTTTCATGTCATTAAACCTTGTTTACGGTTTTTCTGAGTTTTAGAAGCTGAGAGTTTATTATTTATTGTTCATACAATCTAAGAATTATAAAATCAATAAAATAATTAAAAAATACTCTTATAAAAATATTTAAACTAGTCCAAGATTCATTTGTAATGCATGCATGAGTTTTTACATGATATAATCAACTTATAAGACTGTCCTCACATAGAAAACAAGGGTATTATGATTTCCAAGGATACAAACTTCGATTTGAGCTAAAACACATTATAGAATTGAAATAACCACATTAATTTATGCATAATATATATGAGACATTGGTTTAAAACTAATATTATCCTTTATTGACAAGAAATTTTCCAAAACACACTTATAGAACCTTGTTTAGTAGACTATAAACTATCATTAATCTCTTCAATGGTGTAATCTAGCCTTTTTATCCCTATGAAGGATCTTCGACACCTCAAAAGTGATAGGATAATGATGATCATGTTGTTAGAGAATTTCATAAGCTTGGAGTGTGCATATTTAGTTGATATTCTTCCTCAACTTCGTGAACTTAAGTTAGTAAATGTGCTTTTAAAACAATATTATGTTAGATTTTACTTCTTTTTGGCCCATGAAGATTACTATGACTTATATAATAACTCTAAGACATCTAATTACATTTGTATACTACTAACACATCCTTGATAGATTTTTATAAGCTTTATTTAATAACAAATATCCATCCATTTCTTAATAAGTATTTGAAAATTTAAATTTACTATTTTGGAGGGAAACCTCCCTAGGCTTTTAAATGACCTTTATACACACTTATAATGCCTCATAGAGGCTTATTATTAATTATCCACCTCCTTAGTATTTTCTCCAATGTAATTATATCCTAATGTCTATTTTGGAATAAATAATATGAAGAGACTTGTGTGAAAGAGAGAGATACACTTGTTGAGTCTAGTGTGAAAGAGAGAGATACACTTATTAATTCTACTAGCATGTTGATAATGTTCATGAAATAGGCATGTTTTCCTAAAAATGGTGGTTAAAAGTGCATTAATGACCCTTATTCATCCTCCTTTCAACATTCTACATCATTCTTCAACTTATAATAGCCTCTTTGAGATCTCTCTCTCTCTCTCTCTCTCTCTCTCTCTCTCTCTCTCTCTCTCATGAAATCATGAAAACACACTCTTTCTATTTTAAGGAGTCAACCTTATACGTCATTCTAATAGACTCTTGAAGATCAAGTATAAACCTAAAGATAAACGTAATGAATCATGAGAGATAACACAAACCCATAAAATTCATGATTGAAAATCAACCACTGATTTAGAAGAAAAAAATGATCCTTAAAATTTGTATGAATACCTTAAAAATGGTAAAATACCTTAGGAGTGGATAATTACTAATCAGGAACCCGAAAACACTGATAACAAATATTGTCAGAGTTGAAGTTGTAAATGGATAAATTTGTTTTTGGTGCTTATTAGTTTAATCCTGATACTAAAAACACATCTATATGGGAGGGTAACATATAATACTAGATTATTAGCCTCCCATCATGCCCGGTTGATAAACCCACCACCCATTTTGGGATCAAAAATGTCCTTGCCAACATAAGAAAAATGCATATTTTTAACCTAAATTTAGATATACATAAAATAAAAATAGTAAGTCATATGAGAGAACCATAAGATAACTCTTGTGCGTGTGAAATTATTATAATTTCACCCAATACCATGTGAGTATAAAATTATAGAGAAATGTGTGGCACAAGTTGTAGTAATAGGGCCTAAAATGTAACTTTTTGGCAGTAAATAGACAACTTCTTGAGCTCTAACTGGTATTTCTACCTATGGGACCATTAGGTGAAAATATATCACTATAAACACATCTATATGGGAATATTAAATATTCTCCAGTGATCATGATGTCCAATTATACTTGTAAGTGCATTTTCACTATTGTTCAGGAATGTGGAAATATTGACAATAAATGTTGTCAAAGTTGAAGCTACATTTACATAACTTCATTTTTGGTACTTATTGGATGAAAAATAACACTACCAACACATATAAATGGGAATATAACATCAAATAACACGTTATTGTTCTCCCATTATTCCCAATTGATAAACCCACCACCTATTCTAGGCTCGAGAATGCCCTTCCCAACACAAAAATAATACAAATTTTTAGCCTAACTTCATACATGCATAAAATGAAAAACTTAAGTCATGTGGATGAACCATAATATCCTTAATATTAATATGAAATAAATTTAATTTCACCCTAGATAAATTTATTATAAACTTAGATAGTAATGTGTGGCATGATTTGTAGTAACGAGTCTTGAAATGCAATTTTTTGGTAGTGTAGAGATAACTTCTTGAGATCCAATTGGAATTTCTACCTCTGGGACCCAAAGTGAAAATACATCAATTTTACCACATAAATATTTGAAAATTACATGTTATCCAATGAACATTATTTCCAAGTCCACCTCTAATCACATTTTCACTACTGTTTAGGAGCACAAAAACACTAACAACAAATGTTGTCAAAGTTGATGCTACAGTTACATAACTTTATTTCTTGTGCATTTTAGCTAATAAATGTCATTGAAAATAAATATATATGATATTATGACATAAAATACCATGTTTTTTTCCTCCCATCATGTCCAATTGACAAACCCACCACCCATTTTGGACTCAAGAATGTCCTTCCCAATACAAGAAAAATGTAGATTTTTAGCCTGACTTCAGACATGCATAAAACAAAAATAGTAAATATTATGGACACATTATAAGATATGTAATTTTAATTTTAAATAACTCTAATTTAACCCCATATATAGTGATTATAAACTTGGATATAAATGTGTAGCACAAGTTACAGTAACAAGTCTTGAAATGCATCTTTTTGCTAGTGAAGATACAACTTCTTGAGCTCCAATTGACATTTCTATCTCTGGGACCCATAAGTTAAAATACATCACTCTAAACATATATATATATATATATATATAGGAAAATTATATGTTCTCCAATGAACATGATGTCCAATCCCACCTGTAAGCATATTTTCATTACTATTCAGGAGCCTAGAAACACTGACAACAAATATTGTCAAAGTTGAAGTTATAATTGCATAACTCTTTTTTGGTGGTTGTTGGCTAAAATATGGTGTTGTAAATATTTATGGATGGGTTTATAATTTATATTATTATGTTATTGGCTTCCCATCACACCTGGTTGATAAATCCACCACCCATTCTAGCCTAGCTCTTGTTCTTAATCTTAAGACATGATATTTTAGTCACTAAAAGTGGTCTAAATTAAAAATGGCCCATTTAAATGGGTTGAAATTTAGTAGACAACATTTTCATAACCCAATATATTCATCAATATTTATCTCATCCTTATAATAACTTTCAAAAGTTCTAAATAAATGATTATATCATTCAAGTATGTGAAAGTCAAGAAAGTGAGGGTTTTGGAATAATGAAACTTGTATATCTCCTAAAGTATTACCTCGAACATGAATTGAAACCTTGTCCACACCTGTTAAATTATCATATTAAAATATATATTTTATTTTAAGATTTTTAATACTATATAAATAATATTATAAGTGACTGTGTGTAATCAGATCTATGTCTAAACAAGCAAAATAAGGGTTTATGAGGCTAAAATTATCATATCTCTGAAACGATCAAGAGATGGAGCCTATAAATTTATAGGTAGTTTGGGGAAGTTGTATATTAACGTGCCTAATGTGATTATAAAGTATTGGATGCATATATAAGTAATAATGATCTAAAATAGACCTATAACGTAGGTGTTAGTAGGTACATTTATGAGTTTTGTGAGAATTAACCATAAGAAAGGACATAAAATATTGAAACCATATAATTAATGATTGTATTAAGGTTCATATGGATCTAATAGAAGTGGTGTCATGAATTTAGGTTGAGTATATAAATACATAAATTTGTATTATAGATATGTAAACTTGAATAATAAAGCTAGAAGATCAATGTTTTGAGAGTGCAAGTTTGAATCAAGTCTTAAGTGAAGGGTTAAACCCTATCTGATAGGTTGGGAGAGTTAATGTGTACACAAAATCATTGAAAGAGGCATCATAAATTCTAAGTTTGTGAAAATATGTCATGCAAGTAAGAAATTTACATCAGTAAGCTTCTTTTAGCTTCAATAATGTGAAATTCTTTACTAATAGTGCCAATTGCATGAAGGTGGAAGCTTATTTGGCACCACTAAGATACAAAAAAATGTTAGTAAGTAATTAAAAATGAAATTTATGAATGTAATAACTAAAAAAAATTATATAATTCATTAAAAATACATTTTAAAAGTCAAAATACCTACACAATTCAATCCAATGAGCCACTAGGATCTGCTATAATCTTGAGAGTATCAAGAATAGCTTTATGGTATGACTCATGAAGTTTCCATAGATTTTTGTTTAATGGAATCTCATGATATTTTTTCAATTTAATATTTGTTTCAAGAACTAAATTTGAATAGTGCAGTATCTTCTTGTGTGTTTCAAAGACTTCAAACAACCATACATCTAAATTTTTGATTAGATATCGATAAAACTAAGTTTGAGTGACTACCATAGAACCAATGGGATAGTTGATGTTTTCTCCATCGATGACCAGGGGAGTTAATTTTTTATTTCCATCTACACACTGACTTAAGTAGTTATTTGTTCCCTCTTCATTTGCCTCATCTACAATAACTGAAAAACATGCCCTATATCACAAAAAAAATTAATCACACTATCAAGATAGATAATGAGAATAAATAATACATAACGATTAATCTTCTACTTGGATGCACTATATCATTAACATGGTGAATGTAATGTGATGATATATGTAAGTTACAATGTTGGTGTAACCTAATATGCATGGATTGGAATTAGAGTCATGTAACTCTAGTCATCCACCCACTCTTGTGACTCAAAGTCATTCCAAATAGATTCCATGCATGCAAAATAGAAACATGCCAAGTATCTTGTATGAATAGCCCAAGAACCTAATTTTGAGATATAAAATGAATGGAGCTCACTTGAACCCATTATATTCATAAAATCCTCAAAGTTTCCCATTTTTTATTGTTCTATTAACCAAAAATTTCTATGAACAATAAAATTTGATTGAGCACCATGGCACATGTTCTCATTACACCATTGAACCATAGTTTTTGCATCACTAAAATTAGAAGAATCTTCACATTCCAACTCTTCCATTGCAATCACTCTTTTTACACATGATCTAGTACTATCATGTTCCCCTTTTCCATGGACAGTCTTAGTAAAACTCCAAATATGTTCTACACTAGTGGTAACACACATCTTTCTCAACCAATAAAACATCCATGCATTTTTGAATTGTCATGCGCAATTGTATGACCAAATGTAATGCTTATTAAAAGTAATGTTCCTTTGAGTTAACTACCTATAGAACTTCTCAAAACAACCTTTTATGTACTCTATACAATGTGATCAGTCATCACTAATATTGAAATAGTAATCCCTTGATATTTTTTAATCTTTATTTATACTATTAGGTGTATGCATGAATGTTATACCCATGTATATGGTAACTTACGATGATTTGTAATACTATGATGACTTACATTTCTAGTTTGAATGTGTAATTTTTATCCATGTTGATTATTGAAATAATTGAATCAAGGGGGAATGTGTTCTTGCTTATCTTTAAATGTTCATCTAGCTACTATATATCCATATGTATGTGCCTTGCATACTCATAAAAAAAATTCTCTCTAAATTTTTCCATAAATTCTGAGGCAAATATCTATTTTATAATAAGCTCACACCTTTTTTTATTATTTTCCATCTTTCACTTGATGAGTTACAAATTTTTATTTTCTCAAAACAACTAATTCATGTCCAATTGATCTTGTATACTCTTCATGTATATAATTATTTAATTTTGTAAATCCATCGTAAATGTTATAATTTACGTACAGATAGGATTTATTATAAAAGAACTATCCATCTAGTTTTTCATAAAAAATTTGGAATAAATTTTTTGGCTGATTTTTATAAAACTTCTATGCCACAATCCAAAAAAATGTTATCGGTATGAAAATTATAAAGAATATGGAAAAAAACATCATAGTGCATTGAAAATTCAACATGTTCCATAAAACAAGTGGTGCATGTGTGATTTATTTTTACATAATTTTTTTTGGCCACCTCAAAAAATCTCTAACGAATATAACTTTGTGGATGATTTTCTAAAAACTTAGATTACAATTATGTTTAAGTCATATCCAAAAAATATTTTGGATGAGGTTCATGGTTACGATAACCAACTTTTATTTTTAGTACATCTCTTGCTTGCATTATATTTCAAAAAAAAATCAAGTAACTTTTTGAGAGCATCGGCTATAGCCTTGTCCTTTCATGTAAGTCTACTAGATAATAACCAAATCTCATTGGTATTATGTCCATTAAGTCTTTCACATCTTCTAATTGATTTCATTAATGTTTTTTTTTTATATCAAGTGCTCAGCTTGTTTTTAAGATCAATCATTTTTTCCCTATTTGACCACTTATGACACAAGTTGTAATTATATGCTAGGAAGCATTACAATCTTTATTGCATGATTTTAGGCCTACAATATCATATGCATCATGTATATTTTCAATAATTTCTTTTTTTTCATCATTCATGTTATATTTTATTAGTCCTAATGTGTATATTGTAAGTCTTATATTAATCAATTTCATCAATGAAATGAATAATTGACATTTTAAAAAATTATAATCCCATCTATGAAAGAAACTATCTCAAATTTCTTGAGCCAGTCTTCTTGAATGGTATTCAAACATTTTTCTATGCATTGGTTTCAAATTATTTTCATTGGCTTCAATTAAGTACTTGTTTTCTCTATAGACAATTCTTGGAGGTTTTGATTATGGTGGAATTTGTTGAGAGGGTGCTTAAAAATCATTATTAATTTCATTGTTTGGTGTTGGGATGACATTTTATTCATTGTTTCTTTCTTCATTATATGTTTCCATGAAATTTTCATCATTGTTAGTTTCATCATTATTTGTTTTCATGAAATTGTAATCATTGTTGGGGGTAAATCATTATTTATAGACTCATCATTATCAAAGTCAAAAATATTATACCTCAAATGTGAACTTCCAACATTATCTAATTCATTATTATCTATTTTGTCATTATCCAATTCATTATTTCCAATTTCATCATTATTCAATTCATTAGGATTAGTGGGTGTACTTTGTCTAGAATTAATTACTTGTATACATACCTTGTGTTTTTATCTCAAATTTTCTAATTGTTCTGGTGTTTTATTTTCAACTTCCTCCTCTTCCTTGAATGTGATCTGTCATCCACTAGAATTGATAACTTTTTAAATGTGGGGTCAAAAGAAGCACTTAAAAAGCATACAGAGAATATTTTGAAAGTATGTAGAGAATGTATGTGGGGACAAAATTCTTAATTCAGGTTAAAATAACCATTGAAAAATAACCTTTGTCTATAGAGTAAATAATGCATATGCATTATTTATTCTATAACTTCATCCTATATAACTATGTAGTAATACTATCATAAAATGCATTTTCACCTTCAATTAGCCCCTTAATTTGATTCATGTCCACATTCATTTAATTAGGCCAAAATTAGATTCGATCACTCCAAATTAGGTTTAATTTGCCCCTTGGTTGATGTCAATTAGTCCAAAATGAACTCAATTAGTCCAAATTATATTTAATTAGTCCAAGTTAGATTAAATTAGCCCAAATTAGATTTGAAATTGGTCAAATTTACATTCAATTCATGATAAAATCAGGGTTTAAGGCCAATCCATATCACAAAACATGGGCTAATTTATCCCCTTTAGGCTAATTTAGCCCCTTTAATCACATCCTAGACTCACATTTAGGTTCAATAGGTTCAAATTCTCCATAATTGCCTTCATTTTTACATTTATGATAAAATTACCTATCCAAGTAATTGGTTTTGAATTTGAGTCAATACCCTTTGAGGAAATTAGAATAGGTTTGTATAGACCTAAGGAAAAGGCATTAGAACTAAATTTATTCTATTTTGAGAAACCAATAATAAGATTGGTTTGTCATCATTGTAGATGATCAATGAAAGTTTAAAGAAGCATTCAGGAAACCATTGAGGTGAACTTAAGTTAATGAGAACTTTCTAAGATCTAAAAGGACATATCTATAACCATATAGTATTTTTTGTGTTGAGTCAATATTTTTGGTTATTTGGTAACCTAAATGATAATTTAAACTTGTGCAAAACTTCTAGAGGCTTTTTATATCATTGTTTTAAGTTTTTCATCCATAGTTAGAAAGGATAATGAGTAAAGAATAAGGTTGAGAGTCAAGTTTTAAACTAGATGCAAGTAAAAATTCACCCTACTATAAAATATAGGATTTCAGGCATAAGAATTTGAAGAATGAACAAAGTAAATTCTTCTTGGCATCAATTTGTTGAATCCAAAAGATACATAGTGAAAGAACAAATGGATGGGATAATTCAAAGTGAGTTAAAACTAAGGTATTTGTATATTGAGATTATAAAAAGGGTATTATAGGACCTGTACCTTTAATTGAGACATTAGTCTAACATTGGTTGATCAAACACAAGACACAGAGATTAAAATTAGTTCATTAGTCTTTAAAGACCAATATTATAGATATTATTTTGCTACAATCATTAAGAGACCTAGAAGTGGCCTATATTCCTTTATTTGGGTTATGTACAAAACAAAGGCATAAAGTACATAATTTATATTCAATTTTAATCCATGTGATGCATAGATTATACAATCAATTGAGTTATAAATTTGGTTTAGGGGCTCAATTTTTCCTAATCACATCGTTAATTACACCAATTGACTAATTGGATAAATTCATGACAAAATCAAACTTAATTTTTCCTCAAAACATAATCTACTCATGTAGTTAGGCTGAAGGTGTTCAACTTGGCTTCAAATACCTCCTCAATTAAATGAATCAACTCTTTGCTTCATTTTATATGATGACATAAGGTTAATCTCACTCCAATCACATTCTATAAGTTCTATGTACATGTTCAATAGGTTTAGATTGACTTCAATTTCCTTCATAAACTTGTATTTGTGATAAAATTAGGGTTAAGGTTTATGATTATAACAATTGACTAATTGTCTCAATTTGAGCTAATTTATCCCCAAATCACATCCTAGACTCACAAAATTAGGTTCAACAAGTTCACATTAACCCCAACTACCTTCATGAAAATGCATTTGTGATGAAATTAACTAACTTAAGGGTTCTATTCAAGTCATAAAATTAGGATTTATCCTATTTATGATTTAATGTAACATGTTTCTATATACGTGTGATGAAAATGTCAGGGAACCTGGAACAATAAACATGCTCCAATGCCTACTTAGTCAGGATCTTGCTCTACCAATTAGAGCACATATGATTACTTCTTGTATTATCAACTAAACACGAAATTTAACCATAAATATAAAGTAACTAGAAATATGAAACAACACAGGAATTGAGAGACAATACACAATTGTATTAATAATCACTCAGAAGAATATACAATAAAAAAGATGCCACTTCTTCTTCCACCTCAAAGGTTCGCCACACCTCAAGACCTTCTTCCCTCTCTCTCTTGGTCACAACAATCAACTCCAATATAGAATTGATGTTCACCTCTCCAACCAGTCAGTAACACGCTGCCAGTTCACCAAGTACACAACCATACTCCAAGTAGATCCCCTGCTCTCTGCTGCTACCTGCAAATCACTAGACCTTACTCACCATTGTAGATCTCCTATATAAAGTCATGTACACATGCTGACCAAGACCATACACACATGAAGAACCCTTATGATTCTCCAATCCAGTACCCACCTTGGTATTGAGGCACTAGGAGGAACACACCATTGCTCTCTTCTCTCTGAAGGAGCTTATTGCTCTCTTACTCACTAGCTAAAAGTTTACACTACATCCCATGAGTCCATATATAGATATCATGCATACAATAATTAAACTAACCTAATTACAATAATTAGACATGCAACTCAAGACCAAAAATAGCCTTTGCATGCAAACACTCAGTTCAATGAACTAACTATCCGTGGAACAAGCAGTTCTGGAACTGCCACAGGCGACCGACATCGGTCCCTGTCTGCCTGGAGGTGACTGACGTCGGCCGACATCCTGTCGATGTCGGTTTTCTTCCTATCCATCCTGCCGTCGTCAGTTTCCATGTGCACTGCACTCTGCCGACGTCGGTCTCCCTGGAACTCAGCAACCTCCTCCCTATTTGCACCAGTTGAAGCTTTTAGCTCCACACCCTAACAGAAAATAGTGTTTATGGGAACTATATTTGTGATAAAATTATGGTTTAAGGTTAACATGTCATGAAACATGAACTGATTTAGAGCCTGCAATCACATTATACACTCACATTTAGGTTAAATTAGATTTAAATTGGCTAAAATTACCTTAATTTTTGTATTTATGATAAAATTAAGGTCATTTAAACCATATGTTGCATAGGCTATAAAATCAATTGGGCTATGAATCTGGTGTAGGGGTTCAATTTTGTCAAAATCACATCCCTAATTGTACCAATTGATTAATTGGCTTAGTTCATGACACAATAAAACTTAACTTAGCCCCAAATCATATTACATGCCTTTTTAGTTACATTTAAGGGGTTCAAATTGGCCTCAAATGCCTCCTCAATTGAATGAATCAACTCTTTGTACCATTATATATGATGACATTATAGGGTTAATTTCAATCCAAATCACATCATGTATACAATTTAAAATAGGTTCATGTGGCTCATTTTGACCCTAATTATCTCCAAAATCAAACCAATCAACATTTACATTTATTATATGATGGTTCATTCAAGATTAATGAGTTAAAAAACACATCCTATACATGTAAAACTTGCATTAATGTTTCTTTACTTCAATCTCTAATGAAATTTGAGGTGATCAACCCCCAAGTCACATTTTATATTCATGTGATTAGGTTGAAGGGGGTAAAAATAGACCAAATTCCATTTAGATTCAACCATGTTTGATGACTATTATGTTTATATTTTTTTATGACATTGGGGTTGATATATTATACTTGAACTCAGTCTTGATATCTCATAATTGGCTTAGGCTAAACATTAAATATTCTCACTACATTATCACATTCAAAAAAAAATCATCATAATTTCACATAACCTCTTAACTAAGGCCATAGATCCTATCAAAATATAATTACATATTTTTTGTGGTGGTGTAT
>JARHVA010004687.1:792500-930000 GCA_037957365.1 Torreya grandis
CACACACACACACACACACACACACACACACACACACACACACACACATATTTTACATCCACCAAACACAAAAATGGTACACACTATGTACATGTAAGATATACATAATTATATACAGACATTTACAATCATAACTTTATACATGAAACTTAAATCTAGGGGATCAAATAATTCTAAGAGAATTTATTTTAAAACTTTATAGTCATACCAACAATAATCTAATGAAGTAAATACATAAGGAATTTTTTACATATCAATTGACAAAAAGGATGTTATAATTCATCTTATTTATATGATACTTTGTGTTTTACACTATTGCAATCTACTTACAACATGAATTAATCCCAATGGATTTAAATATTTCATGTCTTGACTGACATGGATAAAATATTATAGGTGGGTATGGATATGGAATCCAAGTAGTGATATAGGTTGTAAAATTTGAGAGGATAAAAAAACTCTACATTGCCATATTTGATATCTCATAATATATGTTGAGTATGCAATACAAACTATTATTAACATGATAACATTTTAGTAGACATAGTTAATATCATTACAAGGATGCATTTTCGATTGAATTAAGAGTTTAATTTGTCCATATTTATATGTAAAATATGGAAATGATAAATCCAATTGATAAGTTTGATGGAAAGGATTTCCACATATGGCAGATTTAGATACAATTATTGCTAATTGAAAAATAACTTTGGGATATTTTTGATGGCTCTGTTGCAAAACTAACAGATGCAGATGAGATCCAAAATGGAAGGTCAAATATAATAAATCCTTATACATTATTTGTCTCAGCTTATCAAACCCATATTTGAATCATGTAAGCTTCAAAAATCCTCTAAAAAAATCTAGGACTTGACACACTATTTGGATCTCAAGCCAATAGTGATAAAATAACTATGAAGCAAAATTTATATGGGATTAAAATGGAAGATGGTAGAGATATAGCTTCTCACATTAGAAAATTTTATTGTTTGATAAATCAATTGGTTGGCATAAAAAATAAATAAAGGAAAATCATTACAAATCTATTGTAATTAATAACATGTCCAATGTAGTGTTTACTCTAAGTAAAGTAAATATAATTTAGATGATATTGTATATACACTACTTGATGAGTGAAACAAGGTTTAAAACTATGTTTAAAAGCAATTTTTACTCTCACAAAACAAACCAGACACTTCTTACAAGAATTTTAAGCATGTCATGAAATCTAAGAATGCAAAAAATAGATACACATGTTTTTACTATAAAAAACTAGGGCATATTATTATGAATTTTAAGAAAGAGCACTAGAAATCTTTGACAAAATATTGTAGGATAAATCCATGGAAACTGAATAAAATGACTAGGAAGAATCCATTTCTCATTCCAATAATGAGTATGTTTCCCATCTGAGTGATGAATATCATGTGTACTAAATATTTATATGTGTGTGTGTCTTGTGGTTTGTATTCTCTCATGTGATCACTAGAGTGGGGAAAGTTTGGAAATAATTTGTTATTAATGACATTTAAAATCATATATTTGTGTGAGTAGAATATATGATTAGGATCAAATAAAATGTGTTATGATTAAAACTATGTTTGTGATTAATGGTTTATGATTGGAGAGATTCAAGGAGTGTGTTGCTTAGATATTGGAATTGAAGTATATACATACATAAATTCATACATACATATGTACATACATACATATATGTATGCACTCATTAAATGAATAAACCATGTTGTGTTATCAACCTTAACCCTGAGCATTCACTAATACATTAATATTATATCAAAATTATAATTTAAATGCACATAATTGAAGGGTCATGCAATGATTTAGTGGGATCACATACAAAGAGAGATATAGATAGGTTAAAGAAAAGATCAACACGTGGAGCAAGATGGAGAATAATTTGAGGGATAAATGTATTCCTATATATTATGCACAAACCATGTACATAAGATTCTATATTTTAAGACAAAAGGATCATAATATATAAGAATGTAAATATCAGTTTTAAAATATTTTGACACTAGTGGAGCATGATAAAACACAAGAGAAAATGACTGAAAGGTATGTAAATGGATTAAATTTTTATATTCGTGATGAAATAAACCTACGTAAAATAATTTTCATGGAAGAATATTATCGATTAATTTGAAATCCTAGAAGAAAATAAAAATAGGTAGGATTTCAAAAGATCACCTAGGCCAAAAAGAAGATAATCATCTCTAGTAAGGAGATGAGGTGTATTTCATTCCACTAAAGGAGGATCACCTATTGGTATAGAAAAACAATAGGATAATAAACATGGGTTTAAATGTAAATAAAGAGTACAATTATTTTGGATAGGTAGAGGCTATGGTAGTGGTAGAGGATAGTAAAATGGTCCATATAGGCCTTGTTTTTATTATAGATGTGTATAATAATGACATAGATAATTTTAGTTTCCCCACTATAATGAAAAATAAAGGAGGTAAGAGGATAAGCAAGGAGTGTATTTGGTTGAGGCTAAGATAGAAGAACAAAATACAAAAGTTACAACAATAGATATGATAAAATATTATGATGAGGAGAATAATGATAGCTCTAAGGAAAGAATAGGTGAATAATAAAAAAGGTGGTGAATCATGGGTAGGTACAAAATTTTTATGAAAAAAATGCGTGCTTCATGTGGTAAGACATGAAAAGTAATTATAGATGGTAGTAGTTGTGAAAATATGGTTTCTAGAGAAATGGTAAAACTAGGATTGTAATGTGAAAATTATCCTTATCTTTATCGTATTTCATGGTTTAATAAATAAAATGAAGTTATAGTATATAAAAAATGTATTTAATTAATTTTTTTATAAGATAAAATTATAGGGATGAAATATGGTGTGATGTTATCCCAATGGATTCATGTCATGTGCTATTGGGAAAGCCATGGCAATATGATATAAAATCAACTCATAATGGAGTAAATCATACATATACATTTTATAAAGGTGGTAAAAATGTTATTTTATTACCTCTTAAAGAAGAAGGGCATATTTAAAGTATGTTGTCCACAAAATAATTTATCGAAGGCATGAAGGACACATGTTGCTATTATGGATTAATAGTAAATAAAAAGATATAAAATTAGTGCAAATACCAACATAAGTAACATAAGTTTTGAATGAATATGCATATGTTATACCTAATGAGTTACTAGATAACTTATCATAAAGAAGATACATTCAATGTCATATTGATTTGATTCTAAGATCGTCTCTACCCAATCAACGAGCTTATATGATGATCCAAATAAAACATGCAAAATTGAATTTATAGGTTACTGAATTGGTGAGAAAGGGTGTCGTAAGGGAGATCATGAGTCCATGCGTAAAACCAACATTGCTAACTCTGAATAAATATGGAATGTGGAGTGTGTGTGGGTAGTAGATCAATCAATAAAATTACCATAAAATATAGACTTCCCATACCTCATTTAGATTATATGATGGATGTGCTTGTAAGAAAAATATACTTTACTAACATTTATTTAAGGAATGGTTACCATCATATTCATATTCATGAAGTAAATGAATTAATAACATAATTCAAGACTAGGTATTACCTATATGAGTGGATGGTAATGGCATTCAGACTATCTAATTCACCCAACACATTTATGACGGTGATGAACACAATGCTACGAGATTACATTAGTAAGTTTATGGTGGTTTATTTTGATGATATTTTAATATTTAATAAGAGTAACTAAGATAATTTAAGGCATTTTAGAATGGTAATATAATTCTTAGGAAAGGATAAGCTTTATGAAAATTAAAAGAAGTGAAAATTTATGAAGAATACTTTGGTATGTTTCAGATTTATAGTTTCAACAATGGTGTAATAATGGGTGAAGAAAATGTAAAGGTAATTGTTGAGTCGTTTATTCAAAGGAGCATAATAGAGGTAAGAATTTTTATTGTTTAGAAATGTTTTACAAAAAAAATCATAATTTTTTTATTAGTATTGTTGCATCAATAATAGATTGAATGAGAGGAAAATAATTTGTGTGGACAAGAGCAAAAACATAAATATTTGAATTGGTTAAGAAGAAGATTATAGAAAAATAGTTTTAGCCTTACCAGATTTTAACAAAGTATTTGAGGTATATTGTGATGATTCTTATGTCAGAATTTGTGTTGTGTTGAGTCAAGAAGGAATACCCATAACTGTAGATATTAAAATCTATTTTATATAGCATCTCAGTCTTGTACACTTGAAAATTACCTATCATGGCTCTACCCTTCAGTTCTAGACATTCATGCTACTAAAAAGCTCAAATTTTCTATATCACCATGCCTAATTACTTATTTTTTGGTCTAACCCTATCATTATAATGACTAAAATCTCATGATATGTATTCTTCACTATTAATTTTATATCCTCATTATATTTGTAGCATGTTAGACACTTCCATCACACATAGGGAAACTTACATCGATGAAAGTGTCTAAATTCTTATTTAGTGCTTGTACCTCAAAATTAATCTAAATTTAAAATATTTTGAATCCTATGTGTTAACTTATTTAATTTATATAACTTGTCCCTAAGATATTTATAAAAGGTGTGGTATAAATGAAAATATAAACCTACTCATTACCTATCTAGTAAAATACCAAGCAAACACCTATTCAAGATCATTCAATGAGTTTCACAACTGAGTTATACTAACCTATTCTTTTATATTTTCCTATCATTCATATGAGAATTCATATTATAGGTTTGAATCACTCAAATAATAGACCATAAGCAATATTTGTCAAGTTACGATCTAGATCAATTAATGGCCTTACATAGTGTATATTTCACCCTTATGAACACATAATACAAAACCTATGGGATAACTACACATGTCTAAAACCCTCTTCAATGTAGTGTTTGTGTAGGCAAGACTCATTGAAAGAGGATTCCTTGAGGTCATCTTGATTTCATGGCCCTACTAACCCATTTTGACAAGTTACAAAGACCTAAGGTAAAGAGCTAGGGTTTGAGATTATACATAACTATATAGATCTTATGTGCATGATCCAAATATATCAATATAAAATTGACAAAAAGTCATTAAAATCAGAAATATTAGACACATAAAAGAGTCTCTATTTTAGATAACATATAAATGTCCAAAGGAGGACACTATCATTGATGGAAGTGTTTGGGGTTTAACATAAGTGTCTAGGTAGTAAAAATATTAAAAACCCTGAACGAATACAACACAAAGTTGGGTTGTAGGACTGAGAATAAGTTTAGCAACATTGAAAATAAAGAATAAAACAATAAATAATGAATTCTTATCTTAACCCTTAATTTTATGATCATTGTTATATTAATTACACATGCTTGAATGGATTTATTGCTAATATTGTATTATATCGCCTAGTTCTAAATTTTACATTAACACATTCAAAGATTTTATTTCTATAGTATTTTTATACGAAAGACCCTTTTTGAATTAAAAAATGACACATTTTAGTGAGAAATTGAATGAGGTAATAAATAAGTATTCTACATATGATGTTGAATTTTATGGCATTGTACAAACATTAATAAATTAGAGGCATTACTTGATGCATAATGAGTTTATACTATTTACAGACTATGAGGATTTGAAGTATGTGAAAACTCAAAATAAGTTAAATAGTAGACATGAGAAGTGGGTGTCTTTCTTTTGTGGATATCCTTTTGTTTTGTAAAATAAATTAGGAAATCAAAATCATGTTATTGATGACTTGAGTAAAAGAGTGACACTATTGACTAATATAGTGAGTTAAGTAGTTGTATTTGAATTTGTTAATGAATTATATTATATTGATCCATATTTTTTAAAGAGAATTGATATATATATATGATATATGAATATATTAGGAGGTGAGATAGATATTATTCATAATGAGCATCTTATATGGGATGGTTATCTCTTTAAATGGAAATAATTGTGTATTTTAGTTGGATCTCTAAGAGATAATATTATAAGATGATTTCATAGTGGAGGACATTTTGGTAAGACTAAGATATTATCTTTGGTGGAGAAGTATTTTTTCCAAAAAATGAAGAGATAACATGTGGAAATATATGTTTCAATATGAATGATATGCCAAGAGACTAGAGGTCATTTAGAAAATACAAGGTTGTAGATGCCATTACTAGTTCAAGAGGACCTTGGACATATTTGAGTATTTATGTTGGGCCTTCCAAGCACAATGAGAGGTAATAATTAATTAATTTTATTAATTAGGTTCTCTAATATGGTGGATTTTATTTCATTTAAGAAAACCAATGATGTTATTTGAGTAGAAGAACTATTTTTTAATGATGTTGTGATATTGCATGTTATTCTAAAGACCATTCATTCAGATGGAAATAAAAATATTTAAGTTATTTTTGGATGAATGTATGGAATAATATGGCAACTAAACTAAAATTTAGTATTTAATACCACCTAAAAATATATGGATAGATAAAATTAATAAACAAGAGCTTGGGAAATTTCTTGATGTACATAGTTGTATAGAATCCTAAGAAATGAGACTTTGTTTTACCATAATTTGAGTTTGCATATGATAGTTCTCTTAAAAAATCAATAATAAAATCATAATTTTAATTATTTATGCAATAAAACTTATAGGTATTTTATATTTGGTATAGTTTCCAATTATATAATGAGTTAGTGATGATGAAAGATAATTTGTAGAACACATACAACAGTTACAAGAGGAATTAAGATGAAAGCTACAAGAAAGTAATGAAAAGTATAAACTAGTTACAAATATAAAAATAAGGTCAAAGGTATTTGAATAAAGATATTTCGTGATGTGTTTTTTTTTTAAAATAGAAAATTTCCAAATGAATGTACAACAAGTTGAAATACAATAAAATTGGTATATCCATAATTGTGAAGAAAATGACAGACAATGCTTATGAGGTGAGTTTACCACTTGATATACTTATAGTATTTAATGTTATAGATTTATATGATTTTCATGGAGAATATGGTGAAGGGTAATAATATTAATAAGTGAATTAAAAGCAACACATGTACCAAAGAAAAAAAATATTTCACATGTTTTGGATAAGAAGATAATGAACACAAGACAAAGAAACTATAAAAGGTAGTTAGTATAGTGTGAAGGATTACAACAAAAAGAAAACACTTGGATTTAAGAATGGAAGTTAAAAAATTTGATAAGAATAAATGGTATGAGTATAATTATGAAAAATCATAGGAGTTGAGTTAATTTCAACTAGAGGAGAATGATGTGGAGACTAAACTTCTAGAGGCCATAAATTTTGAATCATTAACCTGATTGAGCTATCCTTCACAAAAAAATCAAATAGGAATGCATCCATAGATTGTTACACTGTCTAGGTTCTATTTAAATATGTTTTAGAGCCATACAGTATCATCTAAGGGTTTGAAATTGAATTCTAGTGTTTTAATCTTGTTAAAATAGTGAAACTTAGATAACATTATGAAGTAGATGTGAACTTGAGTTGAAACTCACCTAACATTATGAATTTAGTATTTATAGGATGTGTTTAGAATTTTATGCCGATCCAAACTTGTATACAAAATTTATTATTGAAAATAAGTTTATATTTATAGTTAGGGTAGTTAAATATATAGTTTTTTTTTTTTCTATTAGATTTTTTAAATTTTTTATGCCAAATTAAATTTAGAGTTGAGCTTTATAGAATTGATTTTATGTAATTATTTTCTTCATTGAATGAGCATCAATAAAGAATAATTTTTTCATAAATTCTAAGCATTATGTCTATTGGGATTTTTTCTTTGCTAGATTGTTAGATTCATCTTCTACATTATCAAGATACTTTATTTAGAGTGAGATTATCCAAGTGTTATATTCAATTGATAGATTATCTAAAGGAGGTTTTCTCTTGTAGCTTCATTCATCTTGAAAAAAATTATGATTCAAACCCCACCATTTGATTTAGGTAAGTAGACCTCTTTCCATTTCATCAAATAAATTTTCTTAGACTTAGAATGACCATTCCAAAATAATTTTTTCATAATGAGATTAATTTCATTCCAAAATAACATCATATAGATAGGAATTTTATGTATAAGATATTTAATTAATTGCATTTTTTATACCCTTGAAATCTATTTTCCTTTCCAAGAATCTAGTTCATTTTATAAATTTGTCATATTATCCTAAAATATTTTTTTGACTACCTATCAAAGATGGGGATCCAAAAGTATCTACTAGAAAGAGAACTTAAAGAAAATACAAAAAAACTATTAATCTTATTTTTTCTATGGTGCGAAGTGTGGAGGAACAAAAAGTTATATTTAAATAGGTTTACCTCCTAACTGAAAGAATTTTTATAACCAATATAAAATTTTATTCAACACTCTATCTCTTAAATGTGAGGAGAGTTCCCTAGAATTGTGTCATCTGCAAACTAACCATGAGAGAAGTTAACATTATTTGTAGTGTTGAAGATGCTAATGATATTTAGTAATTTTTTATTTGATAAGAATATACTGATGGCTTATGCCATGTTGATGAAGATGTAGGGAGCAATAGGATCTCCTTGATGAATAAATTTGAACTTTAACCTATTAATGCCTTCCTTCCCCTGTCATAATTTCCATTGCACCTATGACAATAAATTTATAGTTTTTATTTTTTTTTGTCCTTGTATTCATAGATAATAACTTTACATTAAGTATATATAATTTTTAGGTAGCTATTTTTTTAAGAGTATATCAAGTGTTGTGATGCAACAATATTACTTTTCATTCAAATAAATATATGGTGTTAGTTTAAATACAAAAATAAAAACATTTGCCAAAATGAAGACCGTAAATTACTTAATCATGCTTTTTAAAATTTTGAGTAGTTTCAAGTTTTAAAATAATCCTAATAACTATTTCCAAAGAGAGATGAATTTAAAACATGTGAGATACAATTTTAAAAAAAAATCAATTTAAAAATGCAATGAAACATACACTATACATTTGAACTGTTTAAAAAGGCCTTGCATTTAAGGTATTTTGATTTTAAGGTTGAAAGTATAACCTAATAAGGGAACATGATAGAAGGTATAAGCATGGTCAAGGCACATTAATAATTAAATTTTTACGAATTTTGAAATTGTAATCTCATTATGTGGTTTTCACACAATTTTTAAAAATTAAAAATCATGTCATAATTAATTAAGATCTTGAAATAGAGATAAACTAATAAAAACTATTTTCTTTTGGAATTTTACATGGTATCTTAAAGGAGAACCAAAAAAATTTAATTCATTCAATAGATAACAAGATTGACCCATGGGTGCCTTCTAGTATGTTGTGTACATTACATGTGTTGAAAGACATTTATGTTAATGCCTTGTAATGATTTAAAATGGATCAAATTGTAATATGTAACACTTTATCATATGTTTTTATTTAGTATTTTAATATTTGTTGAGCATTAAAACACCTAACTATGTGGATGCACTTTCCCTAAGACAATAAAATTAATTGATCTACTAGGGAGGATTTTTTCATAATTGAACCCATATAAAACTATGAATAAGTGTGAACATGTTCAAACATATTTGTATATGAAAAAATAACCCATACATATATCTAAAATTAATTTTTGAGTTTTAGTGATGAGGGATGTAGTTTTTTAGAGAAACCATAATAATTTGGATGTAAAACAAGCAATCTAAATGGTTTAAAGAGTCAATTATGTTGTTAACTAGTAACTATGCATTTCTTAGTCATGGTGGAGGCATAAGCCTACATTATAAAATTAAGTTATGAGTTTTAACCAATGAGGATGTAAATTATTTGAAGATACAACATAAGCATTTGGATGCTGGAAAATAGGAACCAAAGAGTTCTACTTATGTATAATATTAAGAATACCTAGATAAGAGTAAGTTTTATATCATATTATCCCTTATAACGCTAAAACCTCTTTCCATTTTTTTACCAAGTATGATGAACAAAAATTAATTTAGAGCACAATATCATTTATATAATTGAGAGAATATTTTATATAGATATAAGTATCATTGGATTATAGGAGTCGAGACTGTACAAAAAATTAAAGGGGTCTCACATAGAAAATTGATGTTTAGTTTGGTGGTGATATTAAAAAAAATTACATTTAAATTCAATTTTTGTGATGAGAAACATTGATACTTGGGATATTTGAATATTATACCACATTCTTTGAAGATTGATATAGTTCAATAAAAACTTGATGTAGACAACCCTAAAACCTCAAGTTAGATGTATACAAAACATGAAACCTCCTCTTTTTATTGGATAAACTAATTTGTAAAATACCTAAAAAATTATATTTGATTAAACAACAAATATTTTAATCCTTGTTATCAAACTGAATATATTACACCAACTATTGTAATTATCTAGGAAAGACAAAAAGATAGTTGACAAAAATCAATGTGGAGAGAAAGATCACAACTATACTTTGGATAATTTTATATAATACAAAATAGAGACTATTATTTTTATCCATCCCATATATTTAAATACATGTGTTAAAAATAAAACCTAGACATTAAGCCAAAACATTAGCTACATTCAATGACCCCTAAAAATAAGAGTCTACTTATTATTAATAAACTAATTCTACTTAGCTATATCTACCTAGTCCACCTTAACAAGGCAATTAGAAATATTGCAATTTTTAGGAGAACACACTCTTGTATCCTCTCAATTATTTGATTGAATATTCCTCCCCTTATTTCAAATTTTTTTAATATTCTAGTTCAGAGTTGGTTTTACCTAAAATCCATCTCTAAGAAATTCCGATTTCAAAGAAAATTTGGGAATGTGATTACTAATATTTTGGGGTGATGCAATATTTCCTTTACCCCAATATGATTTTACATCAAACATCCAAGTAATATTTTGTAAACATAGTGTTCACAAATCTAAGATATATGGTAGAACCATCCTTTTGACCCTAATAAAAAGACCACAACTTTCCCATCCACTAGGGTAGGTACCTTCAATTTTTTTACATGATTTATTCCTATATTTCCAGCCACCTACTAGAACATAAACTATCCTCCTCTATGTAGCTCTAAATATATTTTTTCCCCTTTCTCATTACTTGGGCATAGTTCATCCACCTTTTCAAAATTTTCTATATTTATTCTCCCAACCTTTTGTGGGCTTAGTCCCACCTCTACCCATCCTCTTTTACCAATATCCATTATGTATTTTCTCATCACTTATCCAATTTTTTTCACAATTCTAAATGAACTATTTAAGCTGAAATTTAACTCCTCTTATCTCATTTCATTTTCCTTATTCTCCTCTATGTTTTGGGTATCAATCCGATTACCCATTCTTCTCACAGTTGCCTCTACACTAGATTTAGTTTTTTTTTCTTATGTTATCCTTATTGTGTCCTCAAGATTAATTATAGTATCATAATTTATAATATATTTAAAAATGTCTTTTCACTTATTTGCTTCTTCATCCATCATAAGCTCTTAAAATATTTCATTCACTCTACTTAATAAGGCTTCCTATTTTGTCTTCTTCATCTCTACTATACTGACATACTAATAATAAAATATCTAAACCGAATTAAGGAAATCAAAAACACCCAAAGGTTTTTCTTCATTATCTACATTAAGCCACTTGGGCATGATTTCAGATTTTCCTTTGTAGTTTGTATATTTTCCCTAGCTTATTTCCATATAATGGATTGTTAGGAGTAAATTTTACTCTTCATAAATCTTTGCCACAATATTATTTTCATTTTCAATTTTTTATTCATGCATATAACCATTTACACACATATTTTCCACTTAAATTCACCAGTCAAAGGATTGTTTTATAAACACCTTTTAATTTATTCTCTGCATCTTCATCTTATTAAAAATATGTCTCAATATTTTCCTCCTTCTATTAATGAAATTTACAGGCTTCATATCCTCCTTTAATATTGGATGCAACTTCATCAACATATATACTCACCATAAGTTCATCCATTATTTTTTTCTTCCACAAGAGATTCTTTCATCTCTTATAAGGTCTTATTAATCTAATAAACCTTATTTATTTTCATCGTATCAATTCATGGTAGGATCCATGCCACATTTTTCCTTTCCTTTTATATCTTATTCTTCTCTTGGAAATCTCTTGATTCCAAAATGGAAATTCTCTTTCATTTCAATCCATAAAAACAACCTTCGTCTCTCCTCTAGATTTATTATCAACCCAATGTTGATATCATAAACTACTCAAATTTCATATTTGTATACACATAATATTTTTCACTTTACCATTTACTAATGTTTTATCTTGTAATAACATGTGGAGATTTAATATCATTGAGTTCATGCCTTAAAGGGTGCACTTGGAAATGGGTGGGTAGGCCTTTGGTGTTTTATGAGAGGTGTCACTATCTATGTCATGATTATATCATTTCTATTTACATTTTAGCTTCCTCATATTTGTTTTCCTACTTACCTCATTCCATTTTACCTCATTTAGATATGTCAATTTACCCATTTATTGTGGCATCATCCCTGGATGATACCATCTATTTTTCACCTTTTCCCTTACCATACTATATCACCTTTGTCAATGTTGTTATAAGTTTATATTTTTACGTTTGTATTGTTACAACCTAGTTGACATGGTTCAATTATAGTTAACTCCTCTTAATTGCATTAAATTTGGATGAATCTAGAGGGTTTGTTAATTTTATCAATATATATATATATATATATATATATATATATATATATATATATATATATATATATATATATATAAGTCATATTTCATGCATATCAGATCATATCTCACTCATCTACTCTACTTTTGCTTTCAATTCTACACTAAATCACATTTTGAGGATTCATAGCTAGAACTTTGTTCATTAGGAAGTTTGTCATCTAAAAGTATTGTAGATTCATTAGGAGGAGTTGTTTCATCCTATAGCTTGATTAAACCTTTGAGGTCTTCACAGCCACAACAATCCCTTCTAAAATCACCATTGGCCAAGGGGGAGATTAGGGTTTGATGGGTCCCCATTAAAGTAAGTATTTACAGCCTTATGTCATTTCCTTTATTTAATTTAGTAGATATATGTTGTTTATTTCTTAGTGAGTGAATATGTGTATCCTTGTCTAAGTTCTCTCTATAATTATACTTATTGTGGCTATATTATTTCTTGGTCTTTACATATATCCATTTTATATTTCCTAGACCCATATTTTTCAACCATGGCACCTTACCCTTATCATTCTAACCCTTTCCATTTATTTTAATTTACATTACTCACACTACTACTCACATTGCTTGTTTGTAATATAGATTACTTGTATAGAGCTCTAGTTAAGATATCTTATTATTTCATAAGACTAAAGGATTTGGAACCTATTTATTGTCCATTGGTGATATAGGTATTGATGATAAATATAAAGAGTATATTACCAATGGACAATAAATAGGTTCTAAAGCCTTTAGTCTTATGAAATAATAAGATATCTCTAACTCGAGCTCTATACAAGTAATCTATATTACAAACAAGTAATGTGATATAGGTATTGTCCATTGGTGATATAGGTATTGATAATCAATATAAAGAGTATAATATAATCCCATAATACATTTCATTAAAACCTCCTATTAATAGCTTCTTACACATAAAAGCTGTGTTTTGTGTATTCCACCTGTATATAACATTAATGAATATTATGCATATGTTGTTTATGTATATATGGATAAAATGGTTTTTTTTTAAATTAAGATGAATTATGGAATATTTTGATATATTTATTTAATTATAATATCATGTGTTTAAAATCTTGAGGAAATAGGACTAAGTACTAACCCATGACAATTGGGCAATTTAGCCCATAATAACTAGGGAATGTTATTTCATATCAAATGGAGTAACACAACATTTAAAACCTATCTTGAAACAATTTCTATGTTTCCATGGCTATCTTGTATCAAATTTTATAAAAATTTTATATCATGTAGTAGTAGTAATGACATATTTAGTTATTGCTAAGTGACTAAGGGAGTTAAGGAATGTATCTCACAAACTGGGACCATAAAAAAAGCCTGGTTTAAGGTGTTGACAATGGTTCCTCTTTATTAGACAATATATATTTGTCATCATAGCCACACAACATAAAATATTTCATTTTTTTAATTCTCTCTATTATTTTTTGAAAGATTCTCATAATTATAATGTACCAAATGCTTTCCTAAAATCTCTTTATGTTCATAGGTTAGGTATTTTTTGGTTAAAATAATAATATGCATGCCCCTTTATTTAATATAGTAGGTCATAGGATAATGGTAATAGAAAAAATATGGAATGAATAACAATTTAGTATATCAATTTATCTTCTATAATCTTTATTGTAGAAATACATAATCGCTACAATATTTTTAATGCAAGAAAGTGATTTGAAGTAAAAGTATTTACTACCCAAGTGAAGGATTATAACTTAAATAAAATTGAGGAGGGACACCTTGTAAGGATTTATAATAAATATCCTATTATGTTAGATTATATATTCATTTGTGTGCAAGCATTCATGTATTTACTTTTGAATTATGCATATGTGAATTAAGATTAATGAGTTGATTTATGCACAATAGTGATTGTTGTGAATGTTATTGAATTTACTAATGGAAGCTTAAACATAATATTTTAGTTCATTTTATTCATTCAATTCTTAAAAAGTGTGATTGTACTTTCAATTTATTTAATTTACTCTATGTAAGAGTGTGTTACCTATTTATAATCGATAAATATAAATGAATAAATGATCCTTGAACATACAGTATGAAAACCTTATCAAGTTTAATGCACCCTAGGTTAACAATTAGTGAAGGAAACAAGGTTAATAAATCAAGTGGCTACCTTATTATTTGATAAGGTTGTATGTATAGAGATTGGTCTATGATAGTTTAATTCATGGTTAGATTTTACCCATCATTTTGGTGTCACTACTGAGGAAGGTGTCAAAACACTTTTATTTTCAAGTTGATATATTATTTTATTTTCTTAGTTTAAAATTTCATATTTTATTATCTTACAATTATTATTTTCATTGTTTACATTTATTTATTTCTAGGCATAAGATTCAATTTATGAAAAATTATATTAGTGGAAACCCCAAAAACACATGTTGCATTAACCTTGTATAGGATAAGAAGGAAAATTCAAAATAGATGGAGATTGGATTATTTTCATGTAGTGGGAACGAGACCGTTTGGGTAGATTCTTACCTAAATAGTTAATTATTTATACAAGAACAAAGTCACAATCTATAACAACTATAATTCACAAGGAAACACCTATAGATAATCCATAGTTGTCATGAGAAGAGATAAAGGAGGAAGTAGTAGATGAGTTATTGGCTAAACTATTAGAAAAGACTAAGAATCAAGTGGAAAAGTATTTCCATACTCCTAAGAAGAATATGTTTCCACCATTTCATAGGGTTCTTTTTTGGCCACCCCACACTCAAGAGTCTATAATTCAACTGCCTCCACCCTCACCTAAACTCATTTATAAAAGATAATTTAAAGTGATTCTAGCCTTAAAATAAATATGAAACTTATAGAACCTATTGAATTTCCTAAACAAGACAAACTCTTTGTTGAACCTCCAAAAATATTCTCAAAAAACCCCACTCCCTCACCTCCATCTAGGAGACAGTATTTTCCCTTAGTGAATCCCAAACATTCCATTTATTATTGATTGGAGATTATAGAGATTGATGAATGCGTTTAAGTGTGGATGACAAAAATTATTGGTTTATACATAGTTATAAAATTCATGGAGGACCATCAATAAGAAAGAATTATCAATGAGTTTTCAGCCTTTTATTTTCCCATGAATACCTATGGGAGGAATCCACCTATTAAAAATATCCCTCATTCTGCCCTACCTCATTTCATGGGAACAATAAATGAGGATCCAAATACTTTCCTCTTTGCTTTTGATGTCCTATGCCATAGTTATAAATACAACCAAGATGCTCAAAAGTTGAAATTGTTTATATAAACACTCAAAGATGCAGACCTCAAATGGTTTATTGGTCTATGGAAGGATACAATCTCCACTCAGAGAGATATGAAGGAAATATTTCTTTAAAAATATCAAGATTACTACCAAGGAAGGAAATATAGGAGAGATGACATTTTATGAATGTCACAAGAAGAAGATGAATCACTAGAGGATTACATGGAATGATTTATGTTCAACCTTCAAAAATATAAATACACAACATTGAATTCATATTCTATCAAATTGATATTCTTGAATGGAATTAAATAAGACACTTGGAAACATTGGAATTAATTAGTGGCAGAGATGTCTCACAACTGCCATTAGATAAGATCACCCTTATATGCAATAATTATTCAAGGTTGATAATGAATAAAACCCATAGAAAAAATATGGTTCCTTCGTTATCTATAAATAGACTCTCATGAACATCAGTAAGTAATTTGATGCAGGATATGAAGAAAGATAATATCATTCACATGGATACACAAATGGATATGATACACACAAGGAAGAAACAAGAATAAATAGAGCATATATTAATGGTTTATTATCCATATTGTTGTAATAATAAATTAGATGTAAATTTAATCCCATTAGAGTAAAAGTGGTAAGCATATCAAAGGAAGATCTTGAAACGATAGATTTCATGTGATTTATGGAGATGCAAATAAGTTTTATACATATCTCAGAAAAGGCAATGGCCAAAAATGACACCCAATCAAGATATGCCACCAAATTATGCATTTTGAACTTCTTAATTTCTAGTTTTTCCTAATTGGTATGCATCTAATTCTTGGGCATCTATGCCACTTCAAAACTAGAATTGACCAAAATATAGTGTATAAACTCTAAATAATTGGTACCTACCCTAAAATCAAGCTTGGACACCTCAAAATTGACAACAACATGATATCCAAACACAAAATAATAGATAGCCATTCCAAAACTAATCTTGGCAACCTCATAATTAGAATTAGTAATGGTGTTCTTCCTTTAACCAATGACAACAACCATGGAGAAGTAACCAAACCTAGTTTAACCAAAATATTAGATTTCCTCAAAAATCATAGTTACAATAGCAAAAACAACCAGCCTTGATGCCTAATAATCAACCAACTCTTAGGGAACCATAATTTTCCACCCAACTTGTACTAAACCCCACCAATAATTTGGTTTGTTTGACACAAGCCACCAACATAATGCAATATCCAACTTATGTAATGGACATAAATGAATTATGTATACATAATGTTTTCAAACTTTATCAATTACCAATGCTTTATCTATTTTAAGAACTCTTCGAGTCTCAATCTCTTTGAGTGTACTCCTTAATGGGTGTACTAAGAAAGTGATAGGTAGACCATTGGTGCTTCATAATAATTTTTTCCCTATAATACAACCTAATATCTACACACTCATCTCCTAAAAACATTTCCCTAAGCTTTGTCTCCTCTCTTCCACCCTCCTCTATTCATTTTCTACCTTCATTAGCCCTTCCCTAGACTTAAATCCTTTTTGATGGAAAATCATACACAATCAAAACCATCAACCTTGTAATCTAATTTAAAAACCTCATTTAAGGTCTAGGTTAGCCCTTGGCTAACATAGGTTAGGACCTAATTTTTTTTGTCAATAAATATATAGAGTCGATTGGGCCAAACCTATCAGTTAAACTTTCAACAAGGACTAGATTTAGATACAACTATAAAAACACATCATTTCATCATTTATTTAAGAAGATAATAAGAAGAAATATCTATTATGCATATACTTATCCACCATTCTAGTTAAGGAGCATAACTTAGGGTTTCATACTTTCTTTGAAGATACATATCTTTCCTTGTGGAGAATTATTTTGGATGAATACATAGGTTGTGTAGCCTATAGATAATTTATCCTTGCCATCCTTACATACCACAACAACCTCTTGTGAAAAACCTTGGACAAGGGAGAGATTGAGGCTTGATGGGTTTGTCTTCAATGGTAAATATTCCTAACTTTGTTCCTCATTTGTAAGAGTAGATAGATATGCATTTGTACTTCTATTACATGCACTAGGATAATGTATACATTGACATGAGTATATATCTTTTATGCATGTTTAATTTTCATGTTTATTACCACAAATTTATGCTACAAGATTTGGTGAGCACTAGATTAAACTTTACTTTCTTGTTATTAGTTCAGTGAATATGAAATCATATGATCTAGTTAGGGTTATTACATATAATTACCTGACAAAAGTCTTTAGATCCCTCCCTAATGATATTATTGTGGTAAGAGATCCCTTGGATAGGTTTAGAAAATCCATCTTGGTTATGACACTGAATATCTAATGTATCGACAATTAGAAGTACAAGTAGGATTTATCTTCTTTGAGCCAGGATTGATTTATAGATCAGTTGCATTTCTCTTTACATACACTTTGGTGAACCTGAAATGAATTTAAACCTTGTAGGTTTTCCTTCATGCCATCATATTTGTCATTTTATTGTATTTTTCCATATTTACAGTATTGTATCGAACCAATCAATATAATTTTAACTTTTTGTGCACAAGTTTAACACACAGTCACTTTAAAATAAGTTTATTCTATTTGTGCAGGTCTTCATCAACCACATGTTACTAATTCAAACAATGCGATACAATATTCTTATTCAATTCTAGATTAGAAAACACTATCAAATAGACTGAATCTATCTTCTAATTATTTCTTGCAACATACAGGTCAACAAACACTATCAAACTGGTTGACTCTATTCCTTATTCTTTTTCAACACATAGGACTTTAAAGAAATCAATCAAACTAGTCAACCTAGTTCACAAAATTTGAAAGCAAAAACTAAAGTATTAAAGCATAAAATTTTCAATCTAAATCATCTTCAATCCCACCAAGGTTCTTTTCTTTTCTCTCTCTATCATTTCATTAATTCCTTCTGTTCTATTTTTCATAAGTTAGTAGCCTTTAAACTATAAACCTATACCTAACTAGGTTGACTTGGTCGATGTAGTTATGTAGTCTACCATTTATCTAAGAGACATAGTCGACCTATTCAAATCTATTCTTAAATACTCTACTTTTGCAAAATAACAATGGTCCAGTAAACTCTATTCTATATTATTTGCATACAGTGTCCCCTGAATTTATTTTGTACTATTTTTAATCAAGTAATTAACATTTATTTGATAGTAATTAATTCACATTTCCTTTTCAATTATTTGCATTCTTAGAGTAACTCACATAGTCTAAATAGGTGGTTTTTCAAATTACCATTTTAGTTACATTATTTTATTCTCATTCACACACTACCAAACCACTTAACATTCAAAAAACATTTAAATAATTATCTTCCCAAGGCCTACCTACTTTGATTTCATCACCAAAGGGGAATTTGACTTGGTTTTATAGCCAAGTATAAATATGTGATTAATGTTATATATTGGAAAATCACCTGACACCCTTATCACTATAGAATTGTGAAGTGAGGGGGTAGGCCCCAATACTAATCCAATACCATTACCCATGAAAGAGACCCACATGTACCACCTTTGATAATTCTCACCTTATCACCTCATACTCAGGAATCTAAAGTTCACTTCCCTCCATCACCCAAGTTTCTTGCTAAGGAGAAATTCAAGGCTATTTTTAATCCTAAAAGAAGCACTAGGCCAATAAAATCTGCCAATTTACAAAGACTCTTTTCCTAGACACTACCTAAATTTTATAAAACCTCCACACCATCCCCATTGTATAAGAAGCCATACATTCCTAAGAAAAAAGATAAAGTATCCATCTTCTATATCCTAGGAAATAAAACAATTGATAGGAATTTTGACCGGTGGGTAGCAACAAGTTTTAATCTACCAATACAAAGAGTATTCATGAGGGATCACAAGGAAGAAAACACTACCAATAAGTATGTTAATTTTAAATTTCTTATTCTTACTCTTGACATAAATGAACCCATGAAGAATATTCCTCATTATGCCTTCCCTATCTTTAGGGGAAAAGCATCTGAGGATCTAGACATATTTATTTTTGAGTTCGACATCTTATGTTGTAGTTATGATTATAATCAATACGCTCAAAAACTCAAATTATTTCTAGCAACACTCAAAAATGCAACACTTATATGGTTCATGGGACTTGGAAAGGATGCCACTTCTACTTGGGAATAAATGGAGAGGTTTCTAATTAAATACCAAGACTACTGTAGGGGAAAAAACTACAATAGATATGACATATTATGAATGACACAAGATGATGATGAGTCATTAGAATAATATATAGAAAGCTTTTTGTTTAGATTTCAAAAATCCAAGCAGATTACAATAGACAAGGAATCAGTCAAGCTGATATTCCTAAAAGGGATTAGAGATGATTGTCTAGAGGCACTAGATCTAATGTCTAGTGGTGATGTTTCTACACTTCCCTTTGATGAACTAACAATTCTATGTACAAACTACTCTAAATCAACCATGAACAAAAGTAGGGGTAAAACCCATGTAGCATCTATAGTAGGACTATCTAAAGGTAAAGTTAATAACCTACTCTAGGACATACAATAGGTCATTATCAGCCACCTAGCTACTCATATTGATACATTACATACATGGAAGAAGCAAGAAGAAATTGAGAAAGCCTTAACTACCTATTGCCTTGAATGTAGAAAGAAAATGGTGGATTGCACATGTCATTCTATGAAAGCTCATGTAGCCAACATAACCATGGAGAATCCTAAAATAGTGGAGCTACATGCCATAGGAAAAGATGAGAATCAAATGTTTTTCATGGCTCAATGGAAACCATGGGTACAAAGATCAAGTATGCCATCAAACTCTATGTTTGTAAATTCTCAATTCTCAAATAATTGTCGATATGGTTTTTGTATGAATATACCCAATAAAAAATTGGTCCCAAAAAAATTGGTAGCTATCTAATAATCAATTATGGATGCAATATTATGGACAACAACCTCAACCTGGGCAATTCTAAAACTAGTAATGGTTCTTTCCCTTTCATCCATGGCAATAATAATAGAGAGGTAATGAAGGCTTTCCCTAGAAAATGAAAAAACCATAACAACAATAGGCCTAAATGCTAAACACTCATAAACCTATTTGAACCACTAAATTATCCACCCAATCCATCCCTAGTCTTGCCAATAAGTTAGTTCAACCAACACAATCTATTGAAATAATGAAATATCCAACATACACCTTAGATATTAATCAAGTTTAACTTTACTCAAGTCATGTTCTTCCACAACCCATCTCACCCACAATCATAGAACACTTTGAACCAGAACCACTCCATACTAATCCATAGGCACCCATGGCCAATCTTGAGCCAAGTCCATTAGAAAATAAAAAAGAATCTGACAATCCTCCTTTTTTGAAGAGATTGAACATATCACGTCCTAAACCAAATCCCAAATTTGATATCTTAGGATAACTCAAGAATGTGTGCATCAAAATCCCATTTTTTCAAGTAATAAAGGGTGTTCCTATCTATAATAAGGTTGTTAGAGAGCTATGTTTGAGAAAATTTAGAAGAAATAAGGATACTAAAATAGTGTAGGTCATTGGATAGCTAGCAAATATTATGTTGGGAAATATAGTTCCCCTAAAATATTCTGATCTAGGAAGTCTTGTAGTTAATGTTAGCATCCATGAACAACCCATCTCCAATACTTTAATTTACTGGGGAATAGCCATCAAGGTGATGACCATGGAGACCATGCAATATCTAAAACTTACCACTCTTTATCCAACACCCACCATCTTTTAGATGGCCAAGAGATCCACTGTTAATCTTGAGGGAATTGCTAAGGACCTTTTTATCACTGTGGACTCTTAGAAATCCAACAAACTTTATTGTCCTAAAACCAAAAATAAATTTGGGAGTTATCCTCTTATTCTTGGCCACCCATGGTTGGCCACCATTGATGCTTTTATTGCTTGTAGGTTAGGAAAAATGCTAATTTCCAACAAAAATGACACTAAGAAATTAGTTTTTTATCCACCAACTCAACCTTCCTAGAATGATGGCCCAATCCTTTGGATTGATGACTTTGAAGAAGACGTCTCCTTATAAACTCTTTACATATTTTATTGGATTCCATCTCTGTAAACACAAGAAGAATACATTATCCTTACTAGTATCCTACAAAACACCTATTGACAGGATCCTATAGCCATAAATTTGTTGAAATATACACCATGCCCCCTTTAGAATACCTTTCCTAAGAATTATCTTGATGAAACTAAAAGAGACATTTAGACATTCCATAAATTACTTCTCCATCAATTTAGTTATGATCCTTTAATTGCTAATGTAGAAACCATGCTTTCTTTAACAAAGCAAGTAGACATTTTACCAAATAAACCTCTCAACATCAGCACCTCCTTAACACCTCAACAAAAAATTTAGTTACTTACAATTCTAAGAAATCATATAAAACCATTTGTCTTGGATTACCATGACATGAGATGAATACCCCAAGATTTATGCACACATCACATTTACGTTAAAAAATAATGCAAATCTATTTGCCAACTTGAACGATGAATGAATCATGTAGTTAAAGACATTGTCAAAATTGAGTTACAAAAACTCTTGGATGTAGGATTTGTTTATCCTATTTTGGATAGCCAGTGGGTTTCTCCCCTAGTCATTGTCCCTAAGAAAGAGGTAAAATGGTGTATTTACATTGACCACCAAGAATTGAATGATGCTACTAGGAAGGATCACTTTCCCCTTCCATTTATTGATTAAGTGTTGGATACATTAGTTGGGAAAAAGTACTTTTCCTTCCTAGATGGATATAGTGGTTATAATTAGATATAAATTTATCCACAAGACCAAGATAAAACCACTTTTACTATCCCTTAGGGGACCTATGCCTATGTCATCTTTCCATTTGGTCTTTTCAATACCCTAGCCACTTTTTAAAGGGTTATTTTGAGCATATATTTTTTCATCTCTCCCATGATCATGTTGAAATATACATGGATTATTTCAATTTCTATGGGAAAACATTCAAAAAATGTTGACTAACTTCGATAAAGTTATTCAACATTGCCAATAGCACCAATTATCTTTGAGCAATGAAAAATGTTATATGATGATGATTGAAGGGATTGTGTTGGGACATCACATATCCACTTCTAGAATTCAAGTTGAGATAATAAAAATAAGGATCATTAAGGATATGCCCACACCAAAGAATTAAAAATATGTTAGAAGATTTTTAGGACATGCTAGTTATTATAGATGATTGATCAAAGAATTTTGTAAAAATACCACCCCATTTGTTTGGATTGCTTAATAAGGATGCTAAATTTACATGGACTAATGATTGTTAGAATACATTTTAGCAACTCAAAGACCTTCTCATAACAACTCCTATTATGAGAGGGCCTGATTGGAAGAAGCATTTTCATATCCACACAAATACGTCTAACACCACTTTAGGAGATGTCCTTGGCCAAAAAGATGAATCTATGAGTTATGTAATCCATTTTATTAGAAATAATCTTCAAGGTGATAAAATCATCTACACTATGACAAAGAAGGAATTTATTTCCATCATCTATGCCATCAAAAAAATTTGACACTATATTATAGGTTACCAACTATTCATCCATACAAATCATTCAATAATCAGGTATTTAATAAACAAACCTACTATAATAGGCAAGATAATTCAATGGCTATTTTTGCTACAAGAGTTTGATATTACCATTATGGACAGACTAGGTAAGGATAATTTAGTAGCATATTTTATATCTCAATTGAAAAATACTAATCATAGTCTTATTGTTGATGATTCTTTTCTTGATGAAAATTTATTTGCGGTAATAATTCAATCTTCTTGGTTCATAGATATTGCTAACTATCTTAATGTAGGATCACTACCACAAAATTTCTTACCTAAGGAAAAATAGCGTTTGATCTAAAAGAGTAGACATTATTCCTAGATTATAATATATCTATTTATCATTGGACTAGATTTAGCTATGAGAAGATGTATATAAGAAGATGAGGCTTATGGCATCCTTAGAGCCTACCATGATGAACCTTGTTGGGGTTATTTTGCTACCAAATGGACTAATATCAAATTAATTACTACCAAATATTATTGACCTTTTCATAAGGATGTCATGATGTATGGCCATAGATGTGATTAATGTCAGCATATGGAAAAACCCACTCACTCTGATGAAATGTCATTACAACCACAATTGGTTCTGGTACCCTTTGACAAATGGGAATTAGATATTGTAGGTCCCATTGATCCTAAATCTAAAAATAAGGAATATATATTGGTATGCACTGATTATGTCACAAAATGGGTGAAGATCAAATCATTAACCCATGCTCAAGATGAGAAAGTAGCTGAGTTCTTGTATGAATAAATATTCACCCACTATGGAGTACCAAGAGAAATAGTCATAGACCAAGGCCCACAGTTCATATCAGACCTCATAGCCAACTTGGTAAAATAATATGAAATTAGACACAAAAAATTTATCCTTTACCATCCTTAGTCAAATGGTCAGTTGGAAGTGACGAATAGAGAATTGGAAAATATCCTCACTAGGACTATCAGCGTGCATAAAAAATATTGGTTAACTCATCTTCTAGAAGTAGTCTAGGCTTATAGAATCACCTAGAAAACCATAATTGGTTTCAATCCATAAGAATTGATTTATGTTAAGAATCATATTCTTCCCATTGATTTTGAACATAAAAAATTAAGGACAACACTTGATTGGGCCTGGGATCTTTCCCAAGATCAACAAGATAAGATCATGCAGCTGAATGCACTTGATGAACTAAGAAAAGAAGAAGTTCATCACACTAAAATAGTGCAAAGACAATGTGTGGGTGGGCGTGATAAGAACATCAAGACTAAGAATTTATAATTCAGTGACTAAGCACTCCTTTTTTACTTTAAATACAAAGATCATAAATGAAAGTTGCAGTCTAGATGGCTTAGGCCTTATGAGATTGAACAAGTTTTTGAAACTAGATTTTTAAAGACCATGACCATTGACTCTATTTAGTTATAATTGCTTGTTAATGGCCATAGGCTCAATTTATATAATAAACCATTTTCCAAGGAAACTCTCACTTACCCACTTCTTGAAGAACAACATCCATCTCTTCTTCATGAAATAAACTGTTCATGCAGCCGAAGGGTATTTCTATCAACAATTCTCTAATATTTTCCAAGAGTAGTAAAGCTTCATATATCCAATCAAAATCCATTCACAATGGCTTGGTTCAAGCTGAATAAAATCCTACCTCCTAGATTCATGTAATTTTGGTTGATTTTGGACCAAAAAATCTAAATTAAAAAAATTAGCAATGAAAACCTTTGGGCGTTGTTGAAAAATGTTGTCTCAAAAAACCCAGTCAGTGACTAATCAAGATTAATTAATAAAATGGCACTACATCAATAAAAAAAATTGTTTTCATCTATATTTTCTTACAGATTCATTCCCTTAGAGAAGAAATACATTTTCCTTTCTATTACAAGATGAAAAACTTATTACTAAATAAAATATTTCTTGGTACAGGATGAAAAAATTGTCTTCACAAGAAAAAAATTCTTGCTACAAGATGTATTCTTATCATTCCATCCTACATTCCATTATTGTAAATTGTTTTGCTCCCATTCAAATGACAACACATGCCAAACTGCCACTTTGAATCATCATTTACATAGTGATGAAAGGTATTCCTACAAGTAGCAAAGTAATTATTTTATATTTATTTCATGTCATAAATTTTAATTATTACTAAGATGATGGTTATTAATTCTATTAACATGACATATCTTCTCTTTCAATGATTAATGTGATTTTTAGTACCAACCATATCATTGGGTTCATAATCTATTATATACTCACCTTATTATAGTTTTAGATAACTTGTACCCACTTCTCGAGCTGTACAAGTAGAGATATCATAGTGTGACACTCTTCATTGGATTGAATATTAAAGTTATGAATTGAGCACCACTTTTCAATCTTGGACTATTTGTTCTAATCATTTTAAAATTGATTTCCACTCTCTGGTATGATGACTCAATCAATATACATACAAATAGAAGGCCTTCAATGTAAATATTTAGATTATAAAATGTCCTCATATAGAAAACAATTGATTGGTTTTAGTAAATTGCATAGGTTGGTGATCATCATATTTTCTACCAATTTTTGGTGCTATGGTGGTTTTACTTGCTTCTCTTTTTCTAGAGCATCTTCAATTGTGAATTACATCATTTTTAGTAGGTCCATATTTTTTCATAGGTGTTAGATATTTATGTTTCAAATTTTCCTCCACATCATTTTCATCACCATGTCTTATATTTTATGATATCACTCAATTCCACACTTGTAGCTCCTAGCATTGTTAAACCCAAAAAAATAACACCATCAAGGTATTGAATGGAGTGATTAAGGATGAGGAGGGATTAGTTGGGATTGAGTATAGATGAAGATGGAGTCATTAGGGATGATGAGGGATGTTGAGGGTTAATAAGGGAATGATTAGGGAGTTATTAAGGATGATGAGGGATGGTGAGGCTTAATGAGGAAGTGATTGGGGGTGATGAGGGATGAAGAAGGGGTGATTAGAGGTGATGAGGCATGATGAACCAATGATTATGGATGATGATGAATGGTGAGGGTCAACAAGGAAGTGATTAGGGATGGTAAGGGAATGATTATAAATGATGAGGAATGGTGAGGGTCAATAAGGGAGTGATTAATGATGATGAAGGATGAATAAGGAGTGATTAGGGATGATGAGAGATGATGAGAGATGATGAGGAAGTGATTAAGGATGATGAGGGCGTGATTAGGGATGATGAGGGATGGTGAGATCCAATAAAGGAGTGATTAGGGATGATAAGGAGTGATTAAAGATGATAAGGGATGGTTAGGGTCAATGAGGGTGTAATTAGGGATGATAAGGGATGAAGAGGGAGTGGTTAGGGATAATAAGGGATAATGACGGTGAATGAGGGATGATGAGGGAGTGATTGGAGATAATGAGGGAAAGTGAGGGTAAATGAGGGAGTGATTAAGGACAATGAGGTATAAGAAGAGAGTGATTAAGGGTGATGAAGGATGAGTAGGAAGTGATTAGGGATGAGGCATGGATGATGAATAAGATAAATTAATACAAAGTGGTCATTTGATGCGTGTAGGTCATCAATGTGACCTATGCTACTATAATCACACTATTTTGGTTCAAGTTCAAAGTGAGTGGTTTTAAAACTTTAATTTTGAAAAATATAGGACTCCTACAAATGCCATAAAGTAATTAAGAAGACATAAAAACCTAAAAAATCTCTATGTGTTTAAAAAAATAGACATAAATTAAAAAAGTTATGCCTTGAAATCCCTAGTTTAATATTTAGACCTTGAAAATGCCTATGTACTAACTAAATTGGATTTTGAAAAACTATTTTCCACATCATAAGGTGTGTAGCTGTGAGACTAACTTTATTAGATGTAGAGTGACACTAATTTCTTATATTTACTAAAATAAATTTAATGTATAAGGAAATAAATGTAACAATATAAATTGACATTTATAGTAGTAAATATAAGCTTCAACTCAATATTGGCTTCATGTAGATTTTAAAATATTTTTCTGTGTAAAACAATAGGAATGTGATCACATTATGTATTAATGTGATCACATTATCTATTAACATGATCACAATCATGCTATTTGAATTTTAATTCAAATACCAAGTCTTTTAGATCTATAATGTCTTGGATTCTTGAGCAAAAGGCTTGGACTTGTCAATCTACAGCTGAGTCTGAGAGTTTTGATAGTAAATAACAAAATTTAACTTTAATTGCCAAATACACTACGAATTTCAATGGTAAAATTAAAAAATTTAATACCATCATGATGAGTACTCTCTCCTCTTTCTAAAAATATGTTTTTTATAATTTTGTGACTAATTTAAGGTTTTAAACTATGTTGATTTCTAACTATACATTTTTAGGCCACTACATACCTCAAATATACATGCCTATACATTTTTATGGAATTTTTGTTATTGTTATATGTGTAAAAAAAGTTATATGTTCAAAAACTAGGCTTAATTCTACACACATTAAAAAAAATTGATTTTTATTTTTTTTGAGTTAGTTAGGGGCACTACACAACTAACTATCCATTTTTTTTAAGTTTTCAAGATTTATTTACTTGAAAAATTCATAAAAAAGTATTCATTGAAAAAATATAATAAAATATAGGTAAAAAACTAGAAAATATTATCTAACTTTTCACCAAAGGGTTCCAAAAAATATTAAACGTTGCTAAAAAAATGATGTGCTACATGACCATCTATCTACTCTATTTTCTTTTAAAAATGGGAGTTCATTTTCAAAATTTAGATGTTTAATCTAGTTATACGTAACCATTTTAGAAAAAAATAGTGTTTTAGAAACTAGACTAAAAATGATACATTTTATGTTCATACTTGATCTTCAAATTTGGAGGGTAGGTATCTCAAATTATCTACAGAAGTTTAGATTTTTAAAATTTCAAGAAAATCATGTCCTTGAGTAGGCCCTTTTTTGCACTTACCCTATCCTCCTTCCCATGTCTAATTAATCCTTATTCATCCCACTTATCTCCCAATCATGTTTTGATCAATATTTGGGAATTTAAAATTCCCTCAGCTACCCGCTTATCTACTTACCACTAGGCTTTCTTAAAATCCTAATCCCTAATTCTCACACAACTTCCTCCTAATCCTAGTTAGATTATTATAATAGAATCTAGAACCCTCCTTCCTCTCTAGAGTCTTCCTTTCTATATCCTTCCAAATGATTTTAAAAATCTCCCTCCATTATTTTTCAAACCAGCATATCCTCTATGTGAAGGCAAGGAGGAAAATCTATGATATCCATGTTCAATTGAGAAGAGCTTCATTGATCAAATATATCATGCCAATTTTCTTATGAGTCTGTCAAATCCTCCATTACAGCAAGTTTAAATTTTGAGTCAAAAAAGACAAGTTTAAATTATTGAGTATATAAAAAAACATATTATAAAATATGTAAAAATTTAAAAAACACATAATTTATCTATCTTTCACAAAAGTCTATTGAGAACTCATGCATTCTAGAGAGATCAAGTAATTAAGCTAATAGGTGTTCACCTAGGTCAAATTGAGCCCTTTTTTTGTATGCAATTGATGCTCTACATTTGAATTTGGAGAATGTGTATGATCAATAATTTGGACACTCAATTTTAACATGCAAATAGCTATTAAAATTTACCCAAATCCAAGAATCGTCAAAAGAAAAGGAGAAGGAGAACAATCAGCATACAATGGAAAGATCTTACCATCATTTGAATATCCCTTCCAAGACTCGTTAATGTCGCTTAAAGACTAAATTGATAAAATGAATTCCTAAAATTGAGTATCAAATTACAAATGTGCTCAAGACTATAATTGCATTGGCTAATTGGGAGATGATCTTGGCATCATAGACTCATTCCTAACTCTAGATTCCCCAAATGATTGAGTCACCTTGAATTCATAGAGGTGTTTGAGGGAATGGAGGGGAAATTTCCCTCTCAAATTTCAAATAGAGGATGGCTCTAGAATGGATAAATTTCTATAGATTATAAATCTCTAGACCTTCTTTTGGATGCATGTGATTAGAAAGTGGAGGGAATATTTAAGATTTTGACATTTTAAAAATATCAATATTTTGTGAATGGTTATTTTGGGATTTAATAAATGAATTAATTTAGAAGGTGAGAGGGGTGAGGTTAGCATGTAGAAATGGGACATGGGGGATGTTAAAATAGATAGATTAGCATTTGGACTTCTCTCCCATACATTAGGATGTTCTATACATTGACTTGAGTATAGATCTTCTATGCATGTTTAAAAAATTTATGTTTACTACCCCCACAATATGCCACAAGCTTTGGTGAAAAATAGATTAGATTTTAATTTACTTTGAATTTATTTAGTGAATATGAAAACATAGGACCTAGCTAAGGTTATTGCATAGTGTTGCTTGACTAGAGGATTTGGAACCCTCTCTAGTGATGTTATCATGATAATATATCCTTTGGTTAGGTCTAGCATATCAATCTTGGTCATGACCCTGAATATCTATTGTATCAACAATCAGAAGTGTAAGAAGAATTTATCTTCTCCAAACTAGGATTGATCAATATGATAGTTGCATTTTTCTTTTTATACCAGGGATATTTAGGAATATCAATAAATTAAATGGATTAATTAAGCAAGATGGATAAAATATATAATGATTTAGTATATATGTTTAAGCAATTTAATTGGGTGATCAAAATTAGATGCATACATTTTGTCCCTCTTTGAAAGGGCATTGTGATCAAAAGAAGAGTAATGGTCTTTAGAAGAAGAAAGAAGATCATTGATGAATGTTAGTAAATTAGTAGACACATGATGCCCCATCAAGGGGATATATAGAGAATAATGAGATAGATGGCCACTTGAAAGGAAGAAATATGTGTGGCATCTATGAATAAACAAGGAAATGCTAAATGTGAGATTGATGATGAAGAAGATGAAATTAACATGAGTATTCAGCTACAAATTGACAATGCCCCTAGAAAATGTATATGCACAGGGAGTGAATATGATTATGTCATATTTGTCAACACATCTGAAATGGAAACCAACTATTATGAGAGGATGATAAGACAAGAGGCTATAAAATTTTGACGTATCCCAAGAAAGGACACATGCAAGGGAAAGATGTAGTCTTAAATTCAATGAATGGGCCACAAGATTTTTGATGTATCCCAAAAAAGGATGCATTCAATGGAGAGCTATTAAAAAAAAAATTAATGAATTAGGTGACAATATTTTGATGTATCCCTGATCCGGGCAATAATTCAGGCAACAATTCGAGTGATGGGTCCACCCCAATTGATGACAAAACTTTCGGGAGCCATAACTTTTGCACCGTAGCTCCAATTGACTCGCCGTTTGAACCGTTGGAAAGATAATAATAGTGGGAACGTATTGATATATAATTGAGCTCTGATTGATGAATTTTGACCCTTGAAAACCCAATGGAAGTTCCCTAAATTTCAATTTTAGTAGTGCAGTCTAAAAATAGTAAGTTTCTAAAAATAGTAATTCCTCAAAATTTTGTATTGTTGTAAATCATGGAAGTCAAACCACTCAATCTCTCTCAATATTGGTGACCTTCCAAATCCTTATCCCACCTTCAAAACATGTATAAATTAAGATGTAACCCAAAATGGAAATTAGACATCTCTTCTTGGAGATAATATTATCTGAATTGTCTTGTTCTATTTTTTTTTTGAATTATCTTTCAACCAAAGCTTTTGAGTTTTGGATAAGTGGTATTAGAGTGGTTTTTATTTAGAGTGTATGATCCTGAGGATGAGGTTATATTAAAGGAAGCTTGGGTGGAAAATAGAACCAATAGACTATCCACCTATTCGCTCCAAATGACTTCAAATGGCTGACAACACTGAGACATCCAATCCTTTCAAAGAAATGGTGAATGAAGTCCTCCAACAGTAGCAAGCATAGATGCTACAACAATTCACTCAAATTCTCCAACAAATCTTGATTGGAAATTTTGGCTCCTCATCTGCACCCCCACATCCTTTCAACACCCTAACACCCTTCAAGGTTCAGGTGAATATTGATATCCCTACATTTGAAGGCAAAATCAATGCTGATGTAGTAGAAAATTGGTTGGATTAATTGTCATCTTATTTTTCTGTAAACAAATTCACTAATAAAGAGAAGATCAAATTTGCTCTTTTGAAAGCATCATTTCCTATCAAAAATTGGTGGGAAGTGTACAAAAAGAGATTCAGTGCAGATGATATTAGCCTTGAGATAGAACCTACCTAGGATGATTTCATAGAAGTTGTAAAGGAAGAATACTACCCCATTGGATCATATGATGATTTGTATATATAGTGGCAACAACTTCACCAAGGTCAAGAATAGTTTGTTCAAGATTACACTAACATTTTTCATTCTCTATCTACAAGATTAAGCATTCAATAAAGTGAGAAACACAAGGTTCTCAAATATAGTAGCAGACTACAATGGTACATACGGGGAGAAATGGAACTCTTCTATTTGGAAACCCTTAGTGAGGCATACAAGTTTGTAGTGAAGATTAAACAGAAGCATGGAAGAATGAATACAAAGAGTCAGCCTTCAAAATGGAAAAGTGACAGAGAAGGTCAAATACGAGGCCAAAATTGGAAGTAAAAGGAAGGAAATATTGGGAAGTGGTGCGATTATCATAAATCTGGAACTCACTCCAAAGAAGAATGTCGAGCCATTAAGTCCCTGCTTTCTGAGTCACAATCCTCAACATCCACTGCTCTGCCTCATACAGACCCTAAAGTTGAAGAGGTAAAAGAAGAGATTATAGATGCTGAGCCTAAAGCCATTGTTACTTCATCATAGACCCATGAGGAGAGGCTAGATGACAAGGAAAGGTTGTTTCACTCTAAAGTATGGGTGAAGGGTAAGCCTCTACATTTTATTCTTGATAGTGGAAGTCAAAAGAATTTAATCACTGCTAATGTTGTGAAAAGCCTAAATCTATCCATGAAGCTTCACCCAAAGCCATACAATATTGGATGGTTGAGTCCAGGGAGAATCCTCTGTATCATGCACCAATGTCTTCTCTCATATGCAATAAAACCTTTCCAAGATGAGGTCTTATGTGATGTGGTCAATCTAGATGTTTGTGATATAATATTTGGTTAGTCATTCATGTATGATCGACATGGCATATATGAATCAAGAACATGAAGGATCAATCTCACTCTTGGAACACAGTGCTATAAGGTACCAGCGGTACCACCTTCTACATCTGTCTCTCTGATTAGTGCTAATAAATTTGTTCTCGTGGTGGTCAAGCCACAAGAATATAAAAGGGATGATGTTGTATCCCTTCATTCATAAACAACATAACAATAGAATCAAATAGATACCAAGCTAAATAATTTCATGGCCTTCCCTCCACAAACTGATGGTCAGACATAAATGGTGAACAATCGAGCCCTGCACAATTCCATAAAGCACAGTCCATTTCAAGTATGCATCAATAATCAAATCAAAATACAATTACCACACTTGATGACAAATCTTGATGCAATGGGGACCATTGATTTTCAAGGAGGGAGGAATTATCTGGGCAATAATTCATGCAATAATTTGGGTGATGGGTCCACCCCAATTGATGATGAAACTTTCAGGAGCCATAACTTTTACACCGTAGCTCCAATTGACTCATTGTTTGAACCGTTGGAAAGCTAATAATGAGGGGAAAATCATGAGATGGTATTAAGCTCTAATCAATGAATTTTGACCCCTAAAACCCCAAAAAAATTGCCCTAAATTTCAATTTTAGTAGTACATTCTAAAAATAGTAAGTTTCTAAAAATAGTAATTCCTCAAATTCTGTATTGTTGTAAATCATGGAAGTCAAACCACTCAATCTCCCTCAAGAATGGTGACCTTTCACATCTTTCTCCCACCTTCAAAACATGTATAAATTAAGATGTAACTTGAAATGGACATTAGACATCTCTTCTCAGAGATAAGCATATGTTTGGATCTGCAAATTTTATCAATAAGACATCTCTTCTCAGAGATAATATTATCTAAATTGTCTTGTTCTATTTTTTTTTATGAATTATCTTTCAACCAAAACTTTTGAGTTTTGGATCAATCCTAGGTAAGGATGCATGACAAGGAGAGCTATGGGCTAGAATGATAAAGGCCATGAGCTTTCAATGTATCCTCCTTCTCGTGTCTAATTAATCCTTCATCTAATAATCCCACTTATCTCCCAATCATGTCTTTGTCAATAGTTGGGAATTTAAAATTTCCTCACCTACCCTCTTATCTACTTACCACTAGGCTTTCTTACAAGTCTAATCCCTAATTCTCACACAACCTCCTCCTAATCCCACATAGATACTTCTAATAAAATCTACAAACCTCCTTCCTCTCTAGATCTTTCCAAATAGTTTTTAAAATATCCCTCAATTTTCCATTTAAACCAGCATATCCTCTATGCAAAGGCAATGAGAAAAATCTATGAAATCCATGTCCAACTAAGAAGAGATTCATTGATCAAATCTATCATGCCAATTTTTGTCTTGAGCTATAAAATTCTCAATTGATGCAAGTTTAAATTATGAGTTAATAAAGACAATCCAATATTAAGCATCAAACATTTAACTTGTCTTTAGGGCACATTATCTTCATTTGGCACTGGATTTATTTCAAGTTTAAGATAACGTTTGGTCTTATTTTAGTTGTTTAATTATATTAATCTACTTACCTTGCCCAATATTGAGGGTAGTTTTGAGTTTGGATTGATTTGAATAGACTATATGCATTGTGAATCCATGTATCCAAATTCATACTAATAAATTGAGTATTTTCCATGTTTCATTGTCTATGCAACTTGCATGGTTTTTCCCTTTGAGTGTTAAGCAAAAATAATTAAATATTTTTAAAATGGTGCAGGAAAATTTAATAATAGATCTCTAGTTTTTGTTGTCTAGAAATTTGTGTTGACATAAATAAAACCTTGATAGAATAAGCCTATCAAATTGCATCAAAATAATTTTAAAAAACCCAATAGTTAAAATAAAAGGATGTGTTGTCTTTAAAATAATTAAATTTATCAATTTAATCATATCACAATTGACCTTTCAATAAATAATCAAATAAATTATTATTATATTGAATGACCAAATGAATTTTTAAATATTATATTGATATAAATAGAAAATTCAACAATAATATGTAGAGGAATATTATTTAATTATTTGTGTTAAATATTAAAATTGGTAAAATGAATTATCTTATCAAAACATTTATATATATGATAATTATTATAATACCATACCTTGACATGAACTAATAAGATGAATTAAAAATAATGTGAAAGTGATATATCAAGGTCTTGTTTGAGTTTCATCTTTTACAACGTCTCATAGACCACTGGGGGAATGCACCTTGTGCGGTTAGTCATGAGCCACCTGATCTCCTACCTCACCACTCTCCTCTTATGTTTTTTAGGTGGGAAGGTAGGAATCATCACTCTTGAAGCGAGAGGTATCAAAGTTGGAGGATCTCCTCTCCTCGCTCTCACTGGCCATCTCCTCTGAGAGGATCTGATAGATACAGAGGTAGAGATAGTGGTGGTGAGGGGGTAGAGGCCCCCTCCATAGGACAAGTTACCATGTCTAGATTTAGCCATCTCTCCCTCTTACTATGATTTTTAGAATGATTTTGACACTAACCAATAAGCGGATGGTTGGGACCTCCTCCCTATGGATGATGATCCCCTAGCTCAGGATGTTTGGGGTGGGAAGCTTTAGGACCCTATGCCTTCACCACCTCCTCCTCTAGTTGCCATGTTTGTAGCTACTACTTAGTTTTTTATTAATGTTTGTGTTGTTATATTATATTTTTTTGGTTGTTATGCACTTGAGTTAGTTTAACTTTGGTTTTGGGCTGCCTATGGCTAGTTTGTTTGAATTGTGGTTTATCCATAGGCTTTTATTAGCTCAGTTTGGCATTCAAGTTGTGACTTTTTCACCCATTTTTTTTCTATGACTAGATTGTACCATTAATTTTCATTTAAATTAATAAAAAGTAATTTTCAATCAAAAAAAAATATCATACTATAAAAATTGTTTGTCTCCTTAACACATGATTCCATTAAAATATTGCATGAGTTAAATGTTTGTGGAAAATTGTGAGGCAATAATGAAAAAAACAAATTGAGAATTAGTCGACCTTAAAACCTGGCCATGTCATCATGCATTAAAATATTTGTTCAACATTGTTCATGCGCATTGGAACTTAATTTTTAAAAAATATTTGTTATATTAAATAATCAAATAAATTTATAATTTAATTATATTATAATTGAGTTTTTAATAAACAATTATTATACTAAATGATTAAATAAATTTATAATTACTATATTAATATAAATAGAATATTCGATAATAATATGTAGATTTTATTTTTTTTGGATGGTGTAATATATTTTGTTCAAAGGTTCTCACTCATTAAAGTAAAAAATTATTTGTTCAAATAATTCTTATAATACTATACTTAGACAAAAACTAATCATTTTCAAATCTAACACTTAATGTTAAAAAAAATATTATATAAAAATAATTTCTAATTATCTATTATTAAATTTTTATTGATATGTATGTAACTTCACATAAATTTTCTTTTCATTGATATTTTATTTTTATTTGCATGTGTTCATGTTTAATGTTTAAAATTAACACCTATTAAATATTATTTATGTCATGGTTGATACATTGGAGCACTTTTATATGTGTGTAGAGATGTGACTTGTGTTTATATCAAATAAATATCTCATCTAGTAAATTATAAATTTCACCAATGCATTAATATTTATTAATAATTTAAAAAATATATTTGTGAGCTTTTAATTTAAAATATAAAATATTTTAAATGTTTTTATATATAATTTATAATTAGTTGTATAATTTATAATTATTATTGAGATTATATATAGTTTTTTATTAAAAATGTATTAAATTATTGAGTATAGAAAATAACTTATTATTAAATATGTAAAAAATCTAATAAACACATAATCTATCTTTTTTTCAGAAAAGTCTATTGAGAACTCACACATTTTATAGAGATCAAGTAATTAAGATAATAGGTATTCACCTAGGTTATAATGAGCCCTTTGTTTTGTCCTTGATTGATGGTCTACATTTAAAGTTGTAGAATGTGTATGATTAAAAATTTTGACACTCAAATTTAACATGCAAAGAGCTATTAAATAATGATCGAAGAATCATCAAAAGAAAATGAGAAGGTGAGAAATCAACATATAATGAAAATATCTTATGATCATCTTGCTCTTGAATCTCCATTCCAAGACTTCGTAATGTCAGTTAAAGACCAAATTGACAAAATGAATGCCTAAAATTAAGTGTGGGATTGAAAATGTATACAAGACTATAATGGCAATGGATAGTTGGCAGATGATCTTGACATCATAGACTCATTCCAACTCCAGATGCCCCAGATGCTTCAATCACCTTGCATTTATAAAGTTATTGGAGATAATGGAGGGGAAAATTCCCTCTCAAAATTGAAATGGAGGATGGCTCTTGAATGGAGAAAGTTCTAGAGATTCCAATCTCTAGACCTTCTTTGGGATGTATGTGATTAAAAAGTGGAGGGAATATTTAAGATTTTGACATTTGAAAAATAAGAATATTTAGTGAATGGTTATTATGGGATTTAAGGAATTAATTGATTTAGAAGGTGACAGGGGTGAGGTTAACATGTTGAAAGGGAACATGGGGGATATTTAAGAATGGGAATAAATTAAATGGATTAATTATGTGAGTCATATGATGTTAATATAATTAATTGATTTAATTAGGAAAGTAAAATTAGATGCATACATTTTTTCCCTCTTTGAAAGGGCATTGCAATCAAGAAAAGAGTAATTGTCTTTTAAAGAAGAAATATGATCATGGATGAATGTTATTAAATTAGTGAACACATGATGTCCTCTCGAGGGGACATACAAATAAAATGAGATGAATGACCACTCAAAGGAAGAAATGTGGGTGGGGTGTATGAATAGACAAAAGAGTGTTAGATGTGAGATCGATGATGAAGAAGATGAAATTGACATGACTAGTGAGCTAAAAATTAACAACACCCATGAAAAAGACATATGCACAATGAGTGAAGATGACAATGTCACAGTGTTTTACATGTTTGAAATAGGAACAAACTGTAATGAGTGGATGATTAGATAATAAGATGCAAGCTTTCGATGTATCCTAAGCAAGGAAACATGCAAGGGAGAGATGCAATACTGAATGTGATTAATTAGCCATAAGCTTTTCAATGTATCCAAAGCAAGGATGAATGAAAGGGAGAGCCACATACACAAAGTAATTCATGAATTAGGATAAATGATTTTTACATATCCTAGACAAGGACACATGCCAAAGAGAGTTATGGGCCAAAATGTTAGAAGTGTTGATGCACAAAGTTGGGGGAAAAAAATCATGACAGTCCCTAAACTTTGAAAGGTTTTTTCCTAAGGGTGTATACCCTTCTAAAAAGGGCATACATCCTTTTTTTTAAAATTATTGAGACTCCAACTTTTGCCTGAGCCTAAAGGGTGTAGGTCCTTTACAATACAAAGGGTGTTCACCCTTTGTGAAGGGTCTATGCCCTTTGTAAAAGGTGTATGCCCTTTACAAACCATAAAGGGTGTACACCCTTTACTATTTTTATTTTTTTTTCCTAGCTCAAAGAGAAAATTGCAACTAAGCTTTCTTGAGGAGATTTTTTCAGATTATTATTTTATAAATTTTTAGATTGACGCATGTGTTTTGGAGTTTAATCCCACTAATAAGATTCAACATTTGGATTACTACAAATCAGGGATGTTATTTTTACATTTTATTTTTTTGTTTCTATTTATATTTATTTATTGAAGTAGGGTTTTGAATTTTAGTTTGTATTAGATTTCTTACATTGCCTAAAAAAATACCTATACTTTTATTTAAATTTAGATACACAAGTTTGATGGATCCATTTCTTAAATAAAATGTTAGACAAAACCCTGAAGAGTTTGATTTAGCATAAGAAGAAGTTAAATTGTATGAGCATCACTCTTAAATTGGAAGTACACAAATTTTACTTGCCAACACATTAGAGTCTATTTTTAATGAAGTGGGAAATGTGACTTCACAACTAGATGTAATGTTGCATCGAATAGAGGCTATGAAAAAAATATTTTGACAAATTGTCACATGAAGATGTGAAGAAAAAATAAAAAAATAAGACCTTTGTGATTTATTTATTAAGCCTGGAACCAACCAACCTCCACCAATGAATTGCAAAATCATTAGGATTGATTGGTGTGTTTATGAGGAGATTAAAAATAATGTTTGGGATAGTTGGTGGATGGTGTTTGATGAGACTGCATGCAACAATAATGAGGTTCCATTATATTTTTTGAGAAAATTGTATTGTGAGTTTGTGTTGTAAGAAATTCCAAATTATTTTGACATGAAAACATCCCAAGGTAGGGGAAATGGGTCTTCATTTGATAGACCTGGTGCTAGTCAAGACCAAAACCATCATAACTGAGCTTAGAAAAATAAAAGAATACTATCACATGCCTTTATTCATAAGATTTTACATCGTAACATACAAATGGACACCCTTGAGGTGGTTACTAGTTTGACACAAGTTATGTTTGAGCATGATATGCATACTTTGAAGACTTCTACTCAGCCTATAGGTGGTGCTAGTGGTAGTGGTGGTGTTGGTGGTAGTGGTGTTGGTGGACGTGGTAGTGGTTTTATTGGTGTTGGTATAGGTTCTAGTGTTCTTCCTTATACTCATGTTACAATTCATGTGCATCATTTCACATCATGTGGGAGGAAGTGTACGAGACCTCCTGTCTAGGTATGACATACATAGAGTATATTTATGGAGACTAGCATGCCAAAGCATACACCATTTGTATATGCTTTAACAGTGTATAACACTAGCATGCTAGACATTAGCATGCCAGAGCATATGCCACATGGAGATGCTTCAATAGTGCATGACACTAACATTTAAAATACTATGTGAGATGTAGTAGCTTCAACAACTCCTATCAGGAGATGCTAGGCTCCTGTTGTAGAGGATTTATCGATTTCACCTTCTATATTTGATACACAAGTTTAATTCTAATTATAGTTTGTTTATGTTTGTAAAAGAATATTAAGTTTATTTTATAGTATGTGTTTACTTAATTGACTAATTTATCTTACTAAACTTGTTATTTTTTGTTTGTATATATGATTGGTGATATTTTGGGTACCTCAGTAGGCCTTAAATCTATTATAGAATATTCAATTGGCATTAGTGTACCTTACACATAGGTTTGTAAAAATTTAAATTACATATTTATTAATGTACATGTTTATTGTCCTTTGAACAAAAATTATATTTAATATATATTATAGCCATAGCATTTTATCATGTTCATTGGATTCAAATATTATTCATTTATTAGTTTTATAGATGATGAGGGATGTTATGGGCACCCCTTATGGATGAGAAAAATGTTTAGGTGATGTTGCTTCTACATCAGAGAATCCACTATCTCCACAATAGGTTATATTCAGGGATGGAGACTAGTGAGAACACATAGTTTAATTGTTTTTATCTTTAAGAAATGATATTTTATGTCATATTTACATAATTTTATGTAACTCTAGATATAATGATATATGTATGCTCCATATGATTCCCCATTATAGGTGTATATGTGGTATCATATCTATAGACAACCATTTAGATGGAATATGGTGAGTGTAGAATCATTTTACAAAATTTTACATTCTTTTAAAATTTTATCAAATTTTCAATATACAATTTTAATGCATTAATTTTTATATTTTATATGTTGTGCAGAGACAATAATTTTCATCGGTTGTCAATGAAATAATGGATGACTCACATCTTGAGAGGAAAGTATCTCCTCATATTGAGGCATCCAATACCCTTGACTCTACATCTATGGCAACAAAGCACAATTTATTTGGAGGAAATGAGGAGTAGGAGAGCTAGTTTTTGTGATAAGGGGCTTGTTGTAGGCACAATCTATTTTGTATGCTAATATGGCCCACATTATATGCCTATATGGCACATTTTGTCTATGTACATAGTTGTAGGCACAATTGATTTTGTATGTCAATATGGCCCACATTGTATACCTATATGGCACATTTTATCTATGTACATGATATGGTCTATATTTTTTCTTGATACATGTTATATTATTTATGCTAAATTATGACATAGAACTTTGCATGTATCACATATATACTATTCGATAATATGATTCCTTTACCTATGTGTATTTTCTATTTTGATCATTTAATGTTTACACATATTATTGGTTTATGATTGAATTATTACTTCATATGGGGTTAAAAAAATTCACATTATTATCTAAGTTAGGTGATTTAAATCGTTATGTATATTTTACATTTACATGTGATATTTACTATTTACTTATTTCATTTATATTTAATTAGATATCAATTTGCAATTGCGATGTTTAAGTGGACTTGGGATCAATTTCATGTACATGTAAATATTATAAATTATACTTGATCATAAATGTTAGGAGGTCTAGCGATGCACTTGTGTATGCCTTTAGCTCCTACTTGTCTATACAAAAAGCAAAGACAATTATATATGTCCATATAGTCACTATGGCCTACTTGGGTTAATATCAACATTGATATCCCTCTCTAGACTATCCATAAAATTATAATCTTGGCAAGGCAAGAATAAAGACACAAATGAAGAGACTTAAGAAACTTCGATATTCCTTGACTAGTATATAAAATTTGAGGTTATATTATTATGGTCCTTAAAGACATATTAAATCTTTATCTCAATATGGAAAACCAATCCATCTTTTGGTTTTGTCTATTTAAACTCAAAAGAATCAAAGCTCTCTACAAGCTAATTAAGCCTAAATGCCTCAAAAGGATCAAAACAAGAAATATTTGAAAACACGGGTACATATCAATCTAAAATAATTTATCACAATATTTTATAGGTGAATCAACTTTTGCAACACCTCATAAGGTCTATTACAAATAATTTTATCAAAAACCTGTCATAGACTTACTAGTCTTAATATTGCTCTAACATGCCAAAACCCATTTTGTATTGAATTAACACTTCAAGACAACTCAGACATATGTATTTAGGTGTTTTATGAATTATTAATTCTCAAATAAAAGGTTTATATTTCCACTTTTAACATTTTACCCAAAAAATTCATAAATTCATGTTTTGTGTATTAGGCCTAATCACCATCTAGTAGGTCAAAACTTAAGATATAGTTTTATTACAAAAAATGATCCTTTTATGAGGTTTTTACATATTAATTAAAGGTGTTTCAACATTCATTTTGATTTTATAGACTCAATTTTGAAATTTCTAAAACAATCTATCTCCTTGTTGTCAAAGAAACACAAAAAATATGGTATCTCTTACACATACTCAATTGGTATGATGTATGTATGCTTTCAAATGACTCAAACCACTTGAATATATTATTAAACCTTATTATCAATATTTTCAAAAAATTTGGGAATTTTCCAAGCGTTGAAAATGGTTTTATGGCTATTTTTGTAAACTTGACCCTACAGCAAGGGTTTAGCAGAGTTTAGAGAACCCAAGAGGAATTTAATGATTGTTCATAGCCTATTTAGGCTCTTATAAATAAATAATTCTTAGATAATACTATATAATTCTTATACTAGATTTATAAACCTTTTTATTTACCTCATTCACAATCTAATACATGTTTTGAGAGCTTTGTGTTTGACTATTCATAAGAAAAATAAGGTTTTTATGCATTTTGATACTCCAATGATAAGAATGAACATCCATACACATTAAAACACTTATAATTCAAATAATAAGACCTATAATACATAAAAAGACATATATACCATCTAAAATAGGTTTATACACATGATCTGACTCCTTTACCCAATCGATGAACTGTTGGTCAGCAGGTGTCGTATAATCTAACTTATCAGCCTAATTGATGAACCATATATATGAACACCTTTGAAAGGGTGTTTTTAGGCTATAAAAACCTTTGTCCAGTCTTAGTTGGGCTCCAAGAGTGAAATTTATAGTTGGTTAGAGGCATCCCTTAAGAGAATTCACTCATCCTTGAGTGTGCAAAATGAGCAAACTTCAATCACGTATTGCATGATAAATTTATATACTATAGATAAACCATTATCTCTAACACATACACATATGAGTCCTATATGAAATACTAGGAGTATTTTAACTCACTACTGATGGATGAGATGCAATAACTAGTTTTAAATCATAGCTAAATCTCTCAAAATGAGCCAAATGATGGTTAGTGGGGGCGTATAATCTGAATCATCACCCTAATCGATGAACCATATATGTGAACATGTCTGAATGGGTGTTTTTAGGCTAGAACAACATTTTTTTAGTCTTGATCAGGTTTTAGGAGTGAAAGTTGTAGTTGGTTAGAGGCATCCCTTAAGAGAATTCACTCATCCCTAAGGGTGCAAAATGAGTGAACTTTCATCATGCATTGCATGAGAAGCATTAGGGTTACTAATGAACCATAAATTTATACACATGCAAAAATGAGTCCTATATAAATCCTAAGAGGATTTTATCTAACTTGAAATGGATGAGATGTAGTAATGAGGTTTCTCTCATGGCTAAATCTCTTAGAATAGGCCAAAAATTGGTCAATAAGGGCCATATAATCTGACTCATCAGCCCAATCAATGAACCATCTCCATGAACACATTAAAATGGGCATTTTTAGTCTATAATTACCTTTTTCTAGTCTTGGCCAAGCCCCAAGAGTGAAATTTATAGTTGGTTGGAGGCATCCCTGAAGAGAATTCACTCGTCCCTAAGTGTACAAAATGAGTAAACTTCCATCTCATGTTAGATGAGAATTGTGAGGGCTAGAGATGAATCGTCAACTCTTACATGTGCATGGATGAGTCCTTTAAGAAATATTGAGAGGATTTTATCTAAATTGATATGGAGAATATGTGACAATGAGGTTTATCTCATGGCCAAATCTCTCAGAATGGGCTAAAAATTGGTCAGTGGTGACCATATAATCTGACTTGTCAACCCAATTGATGAATTGTCTATGCGAACACATTTGAATGGGTATTTTTAGGTTAGAACAACCTTTGTTTGATCTTGATCAAGTCTCATGAATTAAATCTGTATTTGGTTAAAGGCATCCCTAAAGAGAATTCACTCATCCCTGAGTGTGTAAAATAAGTGAACTTCCATTACGCATGGCATGAGAACCGTGTAGGATATATAGGAATTGTTAGCTCCTACACATGTATGGATGAGTACTCTAAGAAATCTTAGGAGTATTTTATATAAATAAAGATAGATGAGATGTAACAATTAGGTTTATCTCATAGCTAAATCTCTCAAAACACGCCAAAAGTTAGTTAATGGGGGCCATCTTCACAAACACATCTAGATGGGAAATTTTAGGCTAGAATTTTTTTTTGGGATCTTGATCAAGCCCTAAGAGTGAATGTTGTAGTTGGTCGGAGGCATCCCTTAATAGAATTCACTCATCCCTGAGTGTGTAAAATGAGTAAACTTCTGTCACACATTGCATGAAAACCATGAGGGTTAAAGATGAACCATCAATTCTTACATGTGCATGAATGAGTCCTCTACTAAATATTGAGAAGATTTTATCTAACTCAAGATGGATGAGATGTAGCAATGAGGTTTATTTCATGGTCAAATCTCTCTAAATGGTCTAAAAGTTGGTTAGTGGGGGCTGTAAAATCTGACTTGTCAGCCCAATCAATGAACTATCTATATGGACACATCTAGATGGACTTTTTAAGGTGAGAATGACCTTTATATGATCTTGATGGGCCCTAGGAGTGAAAGTTTCATTTGGTCGGAAGCATCCCTTAAAATAATTCACTCATCCCTGAGTGGGCAAAATAAGCAAACTTCGGTCGCACATTACATGAGAATTGTGAGGGCTAGAGCTAAACCATCATCTCTTACACATGCAAGGATAAGTCCTCTAAGAAATCTCAAGAGGATTTTATCTAACTCAATATGGATGAGACATGGAAATGAGGTTTTTATCATGGCTAAATATCTTAGAATAGGCCAAAATTTGGTCAGTATGGACCATATAATCTAACTCATCAACCCAATTGACAAACCATCTATGCAGACACATTCGAATGAGAATTTGTATGCTAAAACAACCTTTATCCGATCTCATTTGGGCTCTAGGAGAAAAAGTTATAGTTGGTTGGAGGCATCCCTTAAGAGAATTCACTCGTCCCTGAGTGTGCAAAATGAGCAAACTTATATAATGTATTGCAAGAGAATCTTGAGGAATAGAGATGAACCATCAAATCCTACACATGAATGGATGAGTTCTCTAGGAAATCCTAAGAGGATTTTATCTAACTCAAGATTGATGAGACATGGAAATGATGTTTTTCTTATGGCCAAATCTCTTAGAATAGGCCAAAAATTGGTCAATGGGGGTCATAAAATCTGACTCATCAGCCCAATCGATGAACTATCTACACAAACACATCAAGATAGGATTTTTTAGGCTATAACAAGCTTTATCTAGTCTCATTCAGGCCCTACAAGTGAAATTTGTAGTTGATTAGAGGCATCCCTCAATAGAATTTAGTGGTCCCCAATGTGAAAAATGAGTGAACTTAGGTCATGCATTGCACAAAAACCGTAAGGGATAGTGATAAACCATAAGCTCCTATATGTGTAGGGATGAGTCCTATAATAAATCCCAAGAGAATTTTATCTAACTTAAGATAGATGAGACATGGAAATGAGGTTTATCTCATGACCAAATCTCTTAGAATGGGCCAAAAGTTGGTCAATGGGGGCCATATAATATAACTCATCAGCCCAATAAAAAAAATCTATGCAAACACATCAAGATGGGATTTTTTAGGCTAGAACAAACTTTATCGAGTCTTGATCAGGCCTTGGGATTGAAAGTTGCAATTGATTAGAGGCATCCCTCAAGAGAATATAGTGGTCCCTAAATGTGCAAAAAGAGTAAACTTTAGTCATGCATTACACAAGAACCATGAGGGATAGAGACAAACCATCAGCTCCTACATGTGTAGGGATGAATCTTATAAGAAATCTTAGGAGAATTTTATCTGACTCAAGATGGATGAGACATAACAATGAGGTTTTTATCATGGCTAAATCTCTCAGAACATGTCAAAAGTTGGTCAGTGAGGGCCATATATTCTAACTTATTATCCAAATCGATGAACCATCTATGTAGACACATCATGATAGACATTTTTAGGCTAGAACAACCTTTGTCCAGTTTCGATTAGGCCCCAAGAGTGAAATTTGCAGTTGATCAGAGGCATCCCTCAAGATAATTAAGTGGTCCTTGAATGTGTAAAAAGAGTGAACTTATGTCACGCATTGTAGGAGAACCATGAGGGATAGAGATGAACTGTTAGCTCCTACACATGTAGGGATGAGTCCTCTAATAAAGAATATGAGGATTTTATCGAAATAAAGATGGATGAGATGTAACAATGAGGTTTATCTCATGGCCAAATCTCTCAAAACATGCCAAAAGTTGGTAAATGAGGGCTGCATATTCTGACTCATCAACTCAATTGATGAACCATCTATGTAGAGACATTATGATAGGCATTTTTAGGATAAAAAACCATTATCTGATCTTGATGGTCCCCCAAAAATGAAGGTTGTAGTTGATTGGAGGCATCCCTTAAGATAATGCACTCATACTCGAATGTATAAAAAGAGAAAGCTTCCATCATGTGTTGTAGGAGAATTGTGAGGGCTAAAGATGAATCATCAAATCCTACACGTGCATGGATGAGTCCTCTAAGAGAGACTAGGATGATTTTATCTAACTTAAGATAGATGAGATGTGGTAATGAGGTTTATCTCATAGCCAAATCTCTCAAAACATGCCAAAATTTGGTCAGCAAAGGCTGTATATTCTGACTTGTCAAGCCAATCAATGAACTATTTGCATGAACACATCGAGATAGAAATTTTTAGCCTATAATGACCATTATCTAGTCTTGGTTGGCTTATGGAAATGAAGGTTGTAGTTGATCAGAGGCATCCCTTAAGAGATTCCAATCATCCTCAAGTTTTCAAAAAGAGAGAACTTCTATCACACATTACAAGAGAATCATTAGGGCTAGAGACAAACCATCAATGCCTACATGTGCATAGATGTGTCCTCTAAGAAAGCATAGATAAGATTATTTTTGTGTTTTTTTGAAAAGATAAATAGAGAGAAGGTGAAAAAATATTTTTTTAAGGTAGATGAAATTAATATAAATTATTTTAGTTTTTCTTCATTTCAAGAAGATAATCTTCTCTACTCATGACACCAATCATGTGAAGGTGGAAGCTCATCTGGTGCCACTAACCTACATTTAAATTGTTAGTAATTTTTTTAGATATAATAAACACATAATTATAAAGTAGTTGAAAATTAAAATACATTAAATCAAATAAATTTACTATATTAATTTGAAGCACTAGATAAATTTACTAATTCAATCTAACGTACCTTTAGGATCAACTCTATTGTAATTTTTTCAAGAATCACTTCATGGTCATATTCATGCACATTACACAAAGCTGTATTTTGAGGCTTTCCATGATATTTGATCATTTAAATATTTGTAGCAATAGCTAGGTTTGAATAATGAAGCACCATCCTATGTGTTTCAAAGTCCTCAAATAATAATTGTTTTTTTTTTTATATAGTACCTATGAAGCCAGGTTCCATCAACCACTACGGATCCAGTGGGATAAATTACCTCTTCTCCATCCATAACATTTGTGGTTAATTTTTTTGCCTCTACACAACAACACAAGTAGTAGTCTATTCCCTCATCATTGTTCTCAGGTGCAATGACTGCAAAAAACATGCCCTGTATTTAAAGTATTATCAAATTGTAAACACATCTAAGAAAAAATAAAAATATCACTAATATCTAAGGTTGTATATTTAATTAAAGAATAAATTATACCTAGTTGCACAAGATTTGAGATGTGGTCAAAGTCAACTAATGATACCATTTCATGGTCTATAAATTATTGGAGTGAATGACTACTCTCTACAGGTGATATGGGTCTAAAAGACCATTCATCAACCCATTATTTTAACACATATTTATTCCAATTAAATACCATATATGAGGAACAAAAACATGCCATATCCATAGTATAAATAGTCCATGAACTTGAATTTGAGTTTTGAATGGAGTGAAAAGCACTCGATCCAGGTACTGTAATGCAATCTTCATACATTAATTTATGTTATTTCTCTATTAACCAAAATAATCTTAGTACATGAGAATGTTTATCTGATCCATGACAAATATTTTCATTACACCAAGTCGCAATACTTGCAACATAGATCAAATTAGCACCATCCTTGTGCTTTGCTTGCTCTCTTTTAAGGGCTATTTTTACACATGTGCCAACACCATCATGTTCCCCTTTTCCATGCCCAGCCTCAAAGAATCTCCAAAAATGTTGAATTCCATTATTCTTATGTATTCTACTTAACTAGTAAAACATTCAAGAAATCTTAAATAGCCTTGTACAATTGTTTGACCAAATGTAATGTGTATAAAAGATGATTTCTCTTACATTCATATTTATATAAAATATTTAAAAACAACCTTGGATAATCTCTAGAGAATGCAATCTATCATCGCTCATATAAAAATGATACTCCCTCAAAATATTTATGTTGTCATCTATGCTATCAGGTGCATGTCTGAATGTAATATGAACATTCTAACTTGAATTGAATTATAGTATTGGGATTAAACCTCATTTTGTGGTTGTAGTGTGTAGTTCTCAGAAAAATTCACAACCAAAATAATGGTGCCAAATAAGAAATTATCCTTTAATTCTTTGAATTGATTATCTAACCATTTTGATTTGTGTGTGTGTCTTGCATATTGGTAGATAATATTCTTCTTGAATTCAAACATGAAATCACATATAGAAACTTTGGTCATAATTGATTCACATCTTGATGATTCTTTTCCATGTTTTAACACATACTTAACAGATTTGTACTTTTTATAATCAACTAATTTATTTTTAAATTCATGTGAAATATCTTCATGTAAACAACTCATCAAATTTGACAAACCACCACAACTATTACATGTTCTATTTAAACATTTTTTGGCAAAAGAAAACTTCCCATCAGCTCTTTGATAAAAAGACCTTGGATTAATTCTCTTGATGTCTTAGGTGGGGAAGAAACCATACATTCCTATAAAATCTCATTAGTATGTAAAGTACAATGTATATGATGAAAAAGATCGAAATGCATAGAAAATTTAACATGTACCTTACAACAAAATGTGGTGCATGCTTGGTTGATTTTAACATATAAAGGCTTGTACTTTTGAAATGACCTTTGGCTAATTATCAATTGGCCATTAAATTTTTCAATAAATATTTTATAATTTTTTTTTTACGTCATGTATAAAAAAATATTTTGCATGTGGCTCATGATTTTTTGAGCCTTTTCTTATTTTAACAACATCTTTTACATTAGATGAGACCCTTGTGTTGTCGTGCCAAAAAAATTTAAATAATTTTTTTGTTCCTTCAACTAATACCTTATCTTTTCATGGGAGTCTACCACTAAATTCCCAACAATATGTGAGTGAAGGGTCATCAAGACTTGTTATTCTTTTTATGGAATTTATTAGAGTTTTTCTATTTAAATTCAAGGATTTACTTATTTTAGTAATAATTTGAGATTTAGATGTTGACTTACTCACTATAGATTCCATTATTACTTATCATGCCACATTACTATCTTTATTATAACTTTGATTGCCTATTGACTTAAATTCATCAAATCAATTCTTTACTATTGTACAATTTCTTCCCTCCATATTTTATGTTCTTAACCCCAATTATGCATCACAGGGCACATTTTTTGCATTTTCATTAATTGAAAAAATAGTTTACATCATTCTGTATGGATTTTATTCTTAAATGCATAGTTACATACACGTTGAACTGATAATTTTGACATTATACCTTCTATAGGTTCTATTATTTTTTCATCTATTTCAACCAAATACTTTGGTGTTCATCTTATTATCTTTGAAGTGTGGGTGCAGGAGCTATATTTTGTATTAAATTGGGTGGTATTAACACTTCAACCATAGTAGGGATAGTAGAGGGTTGACTATCTAAATTAGACCCTATATGTGAATTAAATTCCTATTCATTAGGAAACACATGACTTAGGGTCATTATTTGATGTTGATTATCATCATACTAAAAAAAATCATTATGAATGGATGTTTCATTATATTGTGTTTGTTCATATGTTTCATCATTCATTACAAATTCATTACTTACATGCTCTAAATTTTGAATTTCATCTTGCAACAAAGATTGATTTAGTTCTCTTATCTCATCTGAAGACATATGTAAACTAAATTCTATATAATTTGGCATGTTATTTTCATTTGAAGTATTACCTAGTGTAGAAGAAGAAACTTCACCTTGCCTAGAAGCCCTTATGGATGCTCTCTTATCTGCTTCTCATTTTTTTTTCTTTTCTCTTCAATTTACTCATTTTTTAGCTCTTTTATTGGTTTTTTGAGATGACTATCCAACCCCATTATTTATCTTTACCAAAATAAGACAATTTTAGATTTAAACTTGAAGAATTTGTAGTGATTCAAATAAAATAAATGAATAATTCACCAAATTTGCATAGTTGCAACAAACAAACTAGTTTGTAATTTGGAAAGAACAAAACAAATGAATATTTTTTGTGGGAAAGGCAAGAGAAATTTGTGAATTATAAAGGGTGTGTGTGCTTTCAAAATCATGCATGCCATTTGGGATCTATGAAACAATAGATAGAATCATTTATGAGCCCAAAAGTGGTTGTGCAAAGGGTATATTCCCTTTTCATATTTAAGTTTTTTCCCCTACTTTCCCTCTAATTTTTCCTCAATTTTAGGCCTGGTGGGTCTCGAACCTAGCCAAACTCTGTCATGGACCAGCCAAGGGGATTTATAATAAATTTAGGGTTTTTTTCCTTCTATCGACATGATTGATCAAGTAGATTTTTTTATTTAAAAAAGACATTATATGGGTTGTAGAGGGGAAAGCGTAGTTTTATTATATATATATATATATATATATATATATATATATATATATATATATATATATATATATATATATATATATATATATATATATATATATATATATATATATAAGAATATTATTTATAATTATTACTTAATTTATACATAACATACCTTTTTATAGTCTATATACATATCATCACAAATTTCCTTATAAATTTTTGAATATTAATCGAACATTTATAAAAACATATATCTCAACAATCTACACATTATCAACTATGCTTTTAAAAATTAAAAAAATGATTTTCATGAAGTTAAGATCAAAACATTGTGTTCGTACACTTGCAATTTCAATTTTCCAGTTGTCTTGACTTGTAAAATTATTTAAAAATTATATATAATAAAAAATTAATAAAAAATATTCTTAACAATATTAGACATTTATTCTATCTATATATGAAATTTCATACAAAAATTCAATAGTTTACTCAAAAAAAGTGTGTTCGTACACATGCAATCTCTTTATTGTTTTATTAAAAATGACCAACCTATTGTCATAAATGCATCTATTTTGCACATTTTTATCATCTGGTTATTATAAAAATTTATATATTAAGAAATTAAATTCAAAATGACACAATTCATATTTTTATGTCATTGTCAAATTATTTTTCGAAGTGTCTCTAATATTCTCTCCAAGTTTAACTATTGTTATTTTTTTTTAAAGTGTCACTTTATACCCCCCCTTTAATCCCCCATTATCCTGCATCTACCAAAAGGCCAAGAGATTTTGACATATCCAAAGCAAGGAAACATGATAGGAGAGCATCAGGCCAAAATAATATAATGATTTGATAATATTAATGGTGGGTATAGCTCATAATGTGTGTCAAGTGAGAAGAATAAGGAGTGGATAGAAGAAAAATAATGTGATTGAGTGACCAAGGGATGAAATGGAATAATTGGTTAGTGTGACCAAGTTGTCTTTGGGTACAATGGCTAACCAAGCACTATCTACATTATCTAAAGAGACCTCAGGCCATTGTATTTATCCTAAAATGGAAATAATGATGAGAAGAATAAGAGATGTGAGGATGTGCGAAGAGATAAGGGGTTGGGATTATAGATGGGAGATAGATGATAAATAAAAGGAACTTGACATGAGTAGTAATCTAAAAATTGATGATGCCCCTAGAAAATATGTTTACATAGGGAGTGGAAATGATAATGTCATGGTTGTTGACACATCCCAAGGGGGAATCAACCATAGCTTGATGATGATAAGACAAAAGGTTGTAAACTCAATATATCCTAGGTAAGAACACATGTCAGGGAGATATATAGACCAAGATGATTGATAGAAAAGGCCATGAGCTATCAACATATCCCAAGCAAGGATACACACATAGGAGAGAAGTGGGATAAAATAGGACAATGATTAGATAATATTAATTATGAGTGTAGCTCAAAGTTGAAGTTGAGTGATATGATGAAGGAGATGAGAGAGAATAAATGATATAATCAAGTGACTAAAATACAAAGGGGAAGAATTATACTCCAATGCATTGAATCAATAAGCCATAATGTGATTAATAGTGAGGATGTCCCTAGTAAGGACACATGCAAGGGAGCGAGAGATGATAATAAAGTTGAAGTTCTAGTCATGCCCCAATTGAGTGAGGAAACTGTAAACTTTAAATGATGAATTGACCAATTAGATATAATGGATGATTAATGGAAGAAAATATGGATGTTTTGATTTATTAGGACCAGTCGATAGGTGTGAATGATTGAGGAAAATATTAGGGAGAGGATTATGAGGATGGTGATTGATCAATAGAATGATTAATTAATGATTGATATTATAGATCAAGGATTTGATTGATACAAGACTTGGGGATGATGAAGGACAAGAGAGATCTGATGATAAATAATGGTTAAAGAGAAGAGAGTGGCCGAGCTGGCCTTAGACACATTATGTGACTAAGCATTACCTACATACTCTGATTAGACCTTAGGACAATCTAGTTTACATTAAATTATATGATGATGATGATGATGATGATGATGATGATGGATTACAATATTAGGATGATGATGACTCTTAGACATGTTAGTTGTTAGATAGAGGATGCGACTCAAATGTTAGACATGAAGATAGAGGACTAGGAGAAATGATGGGAGATGAGATGTTAGATATTGAGATGTTTATGACTAGAGAGATGATAGATTAGTAACTATAGGATATAGATGGTTTGAGAAATGGTTTCAGGGAATAATTGGATATTAGATGAGTAGATTGGGAATAAGATGATTAGATGTTTAGACACATGAGAGATGATGAGTGTAGTCTATGATCAATCCATCATTGTTGTAATAAGGCTAATCATACTATAAGTAATTTGATGTTAAATATAACACTGGGAAGTATGTCCCATGATATAAGTATGACCAAGTGGACATTGTGCCAAAGTGAATGATTATAAAAGGGTAAAATAATGAACTCTACATCATCAATGGCACCTAAAAGCCTCATTATAGATTTTAGTGTCATCATAACATACTTGTTCATTGCCTAATAGACAAAAATATTTATGCTACAAAAAAGATAAGAATAAGGTAAAAAAAGATATATACAAATAAACATCTACAAATAAGTGACTATAGACAAAAAGACAAATAAAAGCACACAAATCATATCAATTACACACAAATATATACACATCATTAAAATAAGGTTTTCTATATTGTCTAAATGTATAAGGATGGGATTTATGAAGATGATAATTGATCCTAATGAATGTGGATGGATATAATTATCTTGATTAGGATTATGATATAATAGGGTTGTGGATATGGTGTGCTTGAGAAAATTTCAACTTAAACATAAGCGCTAGTCTACTTGTGGATTGACCATGTTTTGAATTTAGATGAGAGACCTAGGACATATCACACTAAAGTGAGACTACATCAATGCTAGCTCAATATAGACTATATTTTCCTTGGTTCAGAATAGGGAATGAAAGATAATAGTATGATGGACGACTATGAATTAGATATGGAAATGAGAGACAAAGGGCATGGAGATGGATTCTAATGGGGGAATAGGCATAAGATAAGACATCTGGGAATAATTTTTCCTTTTTCTAGATTTTATGATTTTTAGGGTTTTTTGGAATTTTTTATTAAAGAGGGGTTACTATCAAAGGGAATACCAAGCCTAGAAACTAGGTAGAGGAATGATGATGAATGGATGCAATATATTGCACGATGCTCAAAGGAGGATAAGGGATGATGGGGAATGGACTATGAATCTCCAAGGACCACAATGTAATGGAACCAACTATCTAGTCCCTTAAATGTTGATGATAAGGATATGCCAAGAATATGATAATATAATGTATTAATACACCTCTCACTCCTATGGCCAAGGTCAAGATAGGATGAAATAGTGGATTAAAATGGGATTAAAAGAATGAAGAACATGAGATGGATGACTAAATAGATTAAGTAAGATACTTACCCCCAAGTATTGAGGTACTTGTAGGCAACATTTATTACTTACCATGATGCCAAAAACTATTTGTTACTATGGTACTTGCCCAAGGCACTAGAAGATTAGTTTTCACCATTAGATGAATGATTTTTTTTTAATTTTTTTATTTTTTATTGGCATCTCAATTTATTGAAGGCATACAAGTTGTAGGATGCAAATGATTTATTAATATTCATCCAACACCTATTCTAGAGAATTAAATTATTAGTGACATGTCATTAATTTTACTAGATGTATTGATGTCCTTATTACCTTTGTTTAATCTTGATCTAGACTTCTCTAGACATCTAGACTAGGTGTCTTTGTAAACCCTATGAGAGACAATATTTCCTAAGAAGGTGATGTATGGTATGGATTGGATTGGATCATTTTTAAATGATGTAGAGGGTACGAATGAGTGATATGATTGTGATGGATGGTGTGACTAGAAGGAGACTGGAAATGGGGTTTAACAATTACATTGGACATGATGGAGATTCTATTAGAGATATTAAAATATCCAAGTTTCCTTGACTTTTGTGATTTTTTATCTAATTATTTGGAATATTTTTGACCATATAGTTTTTGACAATGACTTGTTGATTTGATGATTTTTGACTTTAACTTCACCCTGGTACATTATATTAGGTTTCACTAGCATTACTTGGGTGATGATTATTTTGAATTTTGCAATCCCTTAATGTCTTAGGGAAGTTTTCACTAGGGGAAGATTTTATTTTTTGACTTAGCTGATGTATTGAGTTATTTTCACTTTGATTGATGATTAGATCAAGGCTAATGGTATTATTATGATTATCCTTTTCATTGTGATCATGGATATTATCTAATATCCTTGTAGATTTGGCATGTTATATGTGGCCTAAAGAGGAATCCAATGATGTATGTTCATGTTCATCACCATGGAGGAGTGTGATTAAACAATAATCAACTTGGGGAAGGAAAGGGTCAATGATGGATTGAAGTGAAGGGGATGGATTAGTGAGGTTAATGAGTGGGGAATGATGGGTAGCATGATCCTCAAATAGGGTACTAGGATACCCAATTTCAACATCAGATAAAACCTCATCAAGATTCATAAAAAGATCACCAAGGATTTTGTATTAACCTAGAGGAGAATCTTCCCAAGCTAGATAAAAATCACTTTGATAATCATCTACTGATAAAGCATCTTAAAGTATCATAAATAATATTATGACATAATTGTTGGACACAAATCAAGAGACATGCCTATAAACTAGTTGATATTTGAATTAGACACATCCTCAAAGACATAAGGATAGTCATGATCTACAACATTAATTAAGGATGATGATTCTAACAAGGAATATAATTTAGATTTAGATGTTGGTGTTGGACATGGTCCTAATTTAGATGATGTAGATTTTGATTTTGATGTGGACATTATTGAGGATATTATGTTTCTAGTAGATGATTTTTTTGACTATGGCCATAAGGAGGGCTTATTGAATTACATGGTTATCTACTTGTACCTTCTTCATTTTTTGTTTAGTTATGGAGAATTTAGGATGAAGGTACTTTTGATAATGAGGGAATGTATATGATAGATGTAATATTGATGGTATGTGGATGATGAGTTTGGTAAGGATGGGTTTATTAAATAGGGGTTTGTCGAAGATGGGTAGACCATTGAAGATGGGTTCAATGTCTTGGCCCTGGTTTGGAAGTGAAAGAACTTGATCTAATTTAGAAGTGAATCTAGAAATATTATATTTGATTCACCCTTAGATGAAGATTCATCTGATTCATTCTTGATTTTGAAATCACCACAGTTGATGAGATCTTGGACAAAGTTCTAGAAAATTAGGCATCGATTAGTAGAATTCACCTAGGTTCTATGGTATTAATAATATTAATGTTATTTATAATAGGAGGGCTAAGGATTTTTCGGATTAAGATGTTTTATGGGTGGATAAACCATTATGTCAGCTATTACCAATTGGTGAAATAAGGATTCCATAGATATGGGAAGAGAAGTGTATTGCACTTGTTCACTTTTTAGCTTAGTCATGGAAGCATTTGAATTAGATGTTTGGGGTGACTGGTTTGCTAAGATGGACTTACCTTTGATATTAGTAGGACTATGACTATGGGACATAAGGTTTGATGGTAATTAGATAACATGGTGGCTAGAGGTAAACTGACATAGATGGTGATGGACTAGAGGCAATATTAGTTGGATAGGGTTGAAGCCTATAAGAAGCACATTACCTATTTTGAGTAACTTCAAAATGAGTGGATCCTTATTGGCAAATATATATTTTTCCAATAAATCAACATCCAAATACATTTGAGAGGCCATGAATCAATGTGGGATAAGATATGGATGATGTGACTCACTGACCCCAATTGGCAGGTGTGGGGGATTGAATGGAAAGATTGAAGGATGAAGTTGGGATGTGTGGAACAAATTTGGACAAAGGCTTGCTTTAGTCTGGTCTCAAGTTTGATTGGATATTTTGAATTGATATGATGTTTGATGGGTAAGACAATATCAATTAGACTAAATTAGGATGTGAGTTAGATTTTGATGATTTTAAATCGATTCAATTAGGTGAGCTACAACAAGCTATAAGATTTGATAGGGGTTTGGACTAACCTAAGAGATTGATTTCAACTATAGACTGATTAGATTAAGACTAGATCAAGAATAAGATGATCACCTTAAGGAGGAATATAAAATGACAAGATTGGATTCAAATTTGATTGAACATAAGCAAGCTGATAATAAAGACCCTGATGTAGAAAGAGTTGTTTGGCAATATAGGTGAAGACCAACATACAAATATAAACTTGACGGGATGACTAGTATTGAGAAGGGTTGGTAAGGTAAATATGAATTAGACTATGATTTGTCTAAGTTGATAAGATGGTGGATAAGGTGATTACACTAATAAGGTCAAGACAAATGATGTGGTGTTAACTGAGATAAGATGAGCAATAGGTTTGAACTAGATCCCTAAGGATAAGACCAAGGTATGACTATGGTGTGATTAGGTCAAAAGGTGACTAGAATTAGATGAGATGGGGATATGATAAGATCTAGGACAAGGGATGATCATGATTATTGACCTAAGGATTATTTTTGATTAGGGGATAAGTTTTTGTGTTTATTTTAAGGGATACAAATAATATAAGCCTCCATAACACACAACAAAAAATAGGAAAGCCACAATCCTATAATTAGGGACTGATTTGAGAGTGTAATTTGATGACTACACTGTCTAACAATTTTTTGGGTGATGTTGTAGGTTGGTGACCCATTATAGAATCTTAAAAACCATCTCAACCCCGTATGTGCATAACAAAAACTATGGGATCTTATACTGACTCTGACAACAAGTTGCTTGTTATGGTCAATGGTCTTATTCTAGGATATATGGACTCTCTAAGGGTATCCTTGATATACACTAAGTATGTGGGGCATAACTCAATATAGGGTGTTTTCTGATGCTTGGGATAGAAAATTAACTCCAACCCTTCATGGGATCCTATATGGGGTATCTCGCTTGGCATAGAGACAACTGTGCCTCTTATTTAGACTCTATCAAAACACAAAGTGTAGACTTATGCATGGTGGTGAAATCTATGGTCATTGTAGACATCCAATTCTTAACACCATTGTGTTTAAATTGTCAATCTTACTCAAAATTTGTGAAAATGCATAATTTGGGCCAAAATCACTTAAACGTACTAAATGGTTTGATCTTGTCGTATACAAGTGTTAATTTAGGCTAATATATCCCTAAATGGGGTAACACATTTTATGCGATTATGAACTTTTCTCAAATCATTTTGATTCAAAATGACAAAATTATAATTTGACACTTTGAACCATTGAATTCTTCTAATTCAAAGGCACACAACACATGCATGTGTTATTTTGTGTCGACAATGTCCTAAATAGGGTATTGGTTCATATACAATTGACACATGCTTGTAATTATACTCCAATCAAATTATGACCCCATAACTTGACATTTTGACCAGTTTGATTAATAGTGTGCAATCAATTTCCAAATAATTGAATAAAATTTGATTAATCTCACTTAGGTAAATTAATCCAAATCGAGGGCTTAAGTGGAAAATCCATGGAACTTATTGAAGAATTTTTAATTGGAAATCGATTCCTAATATCTTCATCATCAGGTGACATCATTTGTCAGGTGGCATCCATAAGCCATAAATGCAACAAATATCAGGTTTAAGGCCTACAATGCCTCTTTAATCCCCCTTCCTTCCAAATATTGATGAGGGTATTTATGAGTTAAGTATCTAGAATTGAATTAATTCATGACCATGCATATTGATCTAAAGATGGATGGTCATGGTTGATCTTGATCAAATTCAAAAATATATAAATAAGAGGGCCAAGACCACCATTTTTAAGCTTCAATTGTGTAAACACATTATGTAGAATTATCTCCATAAGTCATTTGTGTGTAGTGTTATAATGCTTAAATTGAAATAAGATGCCTTTACTACAGGCATAACATTGATCAATTCATGAGCCTAGTTTCATTAGTGCACTTGAGATGATGGAGAAGCATTGCCATTCTTCATTGCCAAAGACTTGAGGACCAAATCAAGGGGAAAATTACATTTTGAGCCACATTTGGATGGTGGGATGCTCTTGGGAAGTTTTGATGTATATGATTTCATTCATTATCTCTTAATTGTCATTTACAAACCCCATTGAAGGAATTTGGCTAGTCGATTATGTTCTTTATGCATTTATTGAGTTTTTTAAACTAATGTTTGATCTAACTCACTTTGGATTCCATATTTACATCTTAGCATGCCTGGTGGGACTACACATCCCATACAAGCAAGGAGAATAACTTGGCATCTTTAGATTTGCTCAAAAGTCCATAAAAATCAAGTTTTAACATTATTTTTCCCATGTTTTTGTGCTTTTCTTGACACACAGTTTACATAATGACCGGTATTGATTTACCCTAAATAGCATAGGTCCTATCTAATTGGAATATATTCTTGTGGAAGGTAGAAAATGGTAGAAAATTTGGATTTTTGAGCTTTCTTGAAAGTTGCAAGTTGTTATTTTGGATTTTAAGTCTCTGATCGAACATTTTATTGCAGGATCTAGAAGTTTTTTTGGTTATTTTATAATAACTTGGGATAACAAATGTATTTTAACAAAACATGTTTTGCCTAAGGGTTCATAGGTAATCAGCATAGGTTTTATTGACTAGCATCAATTTTTTTATAACCATAATTAGGTTTATTATAACTAACATTTGTCATTGTTGACTGATGTCGATCTTTGTGTAATAAAAATAGAGAAACCTAAGAGCAAGTTTTCAAATCTTGCTTCTCTCATTGATAATTATGCTTCAAAGAAGAATGAACCCTCTAAAAATTTTAGGTCACATGTGGAAAAGTGCCAAATTTGAACATGTTTAATTCTTGAAAACTTCCATTTGGTGCTTAAAACAAATTTAGCTAGTTTATATTTTTTTGTGAAAGTTTTTCAAGTTTGAAACTAAGGCCAAGGGGCCAATTTTTTTCACAAACATCTCAATTTGGTGCATAAAATAAACATTCACTTAAAATTGTAATTTTTTTGGAATATTTTGTTTTATGCTAGATCATTTTATACTTGTGTGTTTTTCACAAATGAAGGATGTGTGTATGCTCTCCCTCAGTCCCCTTTAGGGAACTTGGGTGACTAAAAGTTTTCTTTCTTTATAAATTGTGCCTTGTCCATGTTTTGAAAAGAATATTGTTAAGGCTCTCCCCAAAACCCACATGGTTTTGGTGATTTAAACACAACCTTTAATGTCTTTTCACTTTATCTTTCATTTTTATGTAACTTGGCTTATGAGCGAGATTTCATAGCCTCCTCACAAGTTCTATAGGGAAGATTTGACCCAAGATTTCATTTCCTAGCATTATTTCAAATTTATTCCATAGTGAGGTATATAAATCAAGGCATGTATACTATGATTGCTAGGGGGTTAAGCAACTAACCTCTCTAATCATAATGAAAACCTGAGTCAGCTTTGGTTAACTAGGGGATTCCACTAGGAAGTACATGGATGGAATTGCTATGCAAAGGAATAGACACTTGCATATTAAGTTAACTAGTACGAACTCAATTGACATGAGGAATCTCTAGTGTTAATCACACTTGGGACCATCTAGATGTTTGAAAATTGAGTTTTAGAACAAACACACTTATCATGAACATATTGTTGATGTAAAGAAAGTAACTTGAAGTTCCATATCATCATACAATATCTTTGGAGAAGGGGTTTCAAAACCCTACTACTTCATGCAAATTTATTTTTGGATTAACACTTAATATCCTCCCAAGAGCACGTATGTAAATAAAATTTGGTGATACGAAGTAACCTTGTTAGTTTAAGGATTTGGATATTATACTTAGTTGTATTTTGTATTTTCCTTTACTTCCTTGGTCTTATTAGATTCTAAAACTTGTTTTGTAACCAAAACACATCAACCAAACACCTTTTTTTTCCACCATTTTATTTAAACAAGGAGGTGATATGTTGACCAAATCAAAATCATCTTTTGCCTTGTTCAAATATTTATTTGAAGCATTATGTTTATCTTATTTAAATAACATTGTTATGATGTCCATTTGAGTCTAGAGCATTTTGTAAAAATCTTTAAGTCCATTTTTAAATCAAATTCAGAATCTCACCTTTCTAAATTCTAGGCTAACATGTTAATTGGTTTACCATTTGCACTTGGTTTGAGTTAACTTAGGTATGATTTCCCATTTACGCTGAAGGCCATTTTATAGACTCATCATCCATCCTAATCATTGTGAACATAGGTTATCTTATGTATCACTCACGTTCTAAGTTCTAGAACCAATTTTATACTTCCTATTACCATGTGGTGGTGTTGTGCTTCCCATATGGTTTTAGTTTTATACTTAAGAATTCTTATGTGTTTTAACATATTGAGTTTCTTAGTTCACATTGTTAGTTTCCTGATCATAAAGACTATTTTCTAATTTTCTAGTCATAACTCATCAAAGTTATCCCTAACTTTTATGGTATTGACATATCTTAAAACCTACATTTGGTGTACTAGTTTACACTTTAGGTTTCAAACTTATCATACCCTCTTCTAATTTAATGGTTTGAACCCACCAAGGTTGAGTAATTTCATGAACATTTCTTCTGATTTTGTGGTATTACACCACTTATTTTTATTATAGTCTATTTTTACCTTGTCACTTGTTTAGACAAAATCAATAAACACCTTGTTAACATTTGCAAACCTTTTCCAAATATTCAAAAACATAGAGAACAACCTCATAGACATGACACAAAGGTACACTTTTAGTGGAATATCTTATGGCCCTATCTATGAAAAAGAACACTTTTATGATGGACAAGACAATTTCATGGTATTTGAAGACATTCCCATGACTATAGGATCTAAAGAAGACTATTTTGAACATCAACCCGTAGAGGAAAAAGATGAAGAACTCCTAAGGTTGATTGAATTTGGTGCCATATTGCTATCAAACGTTCCTATGGAATAATTTCATACCTTAGTTAGGGTAGAAGAAAAATAATGAGAACAATCCCTCACACATATTAAAAAATCAAACATTACTTCTACTGGCAAAGGCAAGGAAGTGCTCATAGAGTAACCACCTAATGATCAAGATCTTGTTACCAAGATCAAGAAGATAAGTTAGCAATATGCAAACCAACTTGTCATGGACTTGACTGAGTCTTTAGTTACCACTTCTATACATAATGATGGTTCTAAGGAGCAAGGGAATATGGTATAACTGATGCAACAAAATTTAGATGAGAACACACCTATGATAGATCATGATGTCTCAATTGAATAACCCAATTATCATGAGGTTCTTCAACATGCTTCATTGGACATAGATCATACATTTTTAAATCATCAAAAACCTTTTGTTCTTTCATAGAATCAAGGACCAAAACATTCAGTGTGTATTGAGGAGATTCTTTAAAACACTTTGGCAAGCTCTTTTCAAGCTACATGTACTTTGGTAAATAAACCATGCACTACCCAAAATAAATAAAACACTTATAATACAAGATGGATGACTTTAGGGAATGTTAATCAACCCAAAATCAATGACTCACTTACTCGACTTAAGGAGCAAACCAAAAAAAAGTTGCAAATCATAGGGTGTATATCCCTAAAAAATCAATGCAGTAGGGGAGCATACCACCCCAACAAAATTATATTCCACATACCAATGCCCCAAACATGCAAGAGTGGAATTTGATGAAATAAATTATGTCACAATTGGAGATAGGAAACATAATCAAGAAATACAAATTTGATGAGATATGTCCATATCTGTTTGATTTGAGTATTCTCCAAGTCCACTTTTTGCCTCATTTGAGGTACCCAAATTTGACAAATATAAAGGAAAAGGTGACCCTCATGAACACATTTAAGCATCTTTTGTATTATTCCAAGAGATATCTTATAGTATCATTTATTTTATTCACTTATTTCTATGAATTTTAGTAGGACAAACTTTAGACTAGCTTCTTAAGTTACCCAAGGGGTTAGCTGTAGATTGAAATGCTCTATCTAAATTTTTTTTCAACCACTTATCATACAATATTGAACATGAATTAACTATACTTGAATTTTATAAAGCCAAATAGATATATGGATAAATCTTTGTAGCATATCTCCAGTGGTGGAGAGCATTAGTTGGACACTTTCAACATAATTTGCTAGACAAATAGTTAGCTGAAATTTTTGAAAAGAATTTACACCCTAAGGTGGTGTATAATCTATGGATTTATTATGCAAACACATTTGAATAAATTATAGACAAGGGTGTGTAGATTGATAAGGCACTTATTAGTAAAGGCCTTATCAATATTTATTCACAAGGTCAAACATCAAATCAGACCCAATCACCTAGCCAAACTATTGTAATAGAGAAACCTAAGGGGTTCAATAAGAATAAGAACATGGTTGGAAATGGAGTAACTGAAATAATACATGCACAAGTGGTGTAGGCTCCATTGGCTCTAAATTTGCAATTAGCTCTACCAAATCCACCAACTATGTTACAAAAAGTCCATCCACAAAGGTTATTCAATAATAAATTTAGAATCTTCAACAAACTAAGAGAGCTAGTTGAGGCTATATTCTAAAATCTCATAGAAACTAATTTGATTGTATGGCCTATACCAAGGCCATTTCCTAAATATCAACCCAAACCTGACTGGTATCAAGAAAACAAAATTTTCAATTTCCATCATGTTGTTGGTCACATTTAATATCATTGTCTTAATTGTGACATCTCATTGAAGACTTGATTGAACGTGGTGAATTTGAGATCAAAATTGCTCCATAGGACACTAATCAAGATATGGGAATCTACAAACATCCATTCCTTTGACATAATCAATAACCAACAAGGAATAATCAGAACCAAAGATAGAATCAATGACAAAATTAGACTCTAGGTCAAAATCGTAATGAGCATGATCATAAATAGGATCATAATACCCATGATAACAACTTGGATTACAAAAAAATGCCTTATGATTATAACAATACCATGGGATGTATTTTTGTAAACCACATTGCCACTGTTACTATGAAAATCTATGAACAGTCCCATGCTTCTCGAAGTACTAGACCCATTATTATAGGGTCAATACCCTCTCCCTCAAGTAACGCTATGTCAATTCCAAGAAATTATATTTCCACTCAATTTGTGTGGACTACCATTTTTGGACCTCATCCATCTTCTAATTATAATGGCTCCTCTCCCACTCTAAATTTTTCAAACATAACTAGAAACCTGCAAGTCACCCTTCAAGGCCCTTTGCCTTTGTCTTCTAATTATAATGGCTCCTTGCCACCTCTAGATTGCACCATCATAAATAGATTCTTGCGAGTTACCCTTTATGGCCCTTTGCCCTCTTCTACCATTGAACCCAATGTGAACATTAGACATTTGGATCCAAATATGAACATAGTGCTAGTCAAGGCTAAACTATCTTGTCCTACTATTGAAAAGCCTTATAGTTTATTAGACCAACTAAGTAAAAACCCTGTGTAGATTTCTATTTTAGATCTTTTGTATACGTCTGAAGTCCATAAAACTATTTTAAATGACCTTCTTCAAAAAATAATTGTGCCTCAAGTCATTAACCCTGAATAATTCCAAAGACTTGTAGGGAATTGGTCTTCATTTTGACAGGGTACCTTTGATAAAAAAGACATCCACTCTCGGTTCTAGCCATAATAACCCCTTATATATTGAGGTCATCATTGAAAACCATAAAATTAAATGGGTTCTTATAGACAATGGTTTAGGACTGAACATATTGTCCCACAAACTAGTACAGAGATTGGGTTACACTATGAAGGACATTAATCTAGAGATGATCACCATATATACTTATGATAATGCTAAGAGGGAATCTTCTAGTACTATTTATTTGCCGATCATTGTTGGGTTTGTGTCCCATGACACTTTGTTACATATTATAGATATTGAGTTGCCTTATAACATACTTCTTTTTCATCCTTGGATCCATGGATTATGGGCTATCCCATCCACATTGAATCAGTTCCTTAAGTTTCCACATGATGGGATCGAGGTCACCAATCCCACATATCTACAGCCTTATCAGTATTGCAAACTTCTAGAGGCTGAATTTTGTAATTATAACTATTATCTTGGTTATGAATTCATTGAAAACAATAATAAGGAAATAGTTTTGCATCCACTAAAATCCAATTATAACAACCATAGTGACCTTGCTTCCACTCGGGCTGATCCATTTCTTGAAAGTCTTGTAAAATAGGTTGTTATAAAAGATGTGGGCATTTCCATGTATCGTATTAAGGATGCCTTCCATATTGTTCAGTTGCCAAAGTCTCCTAAATAATTTGGTAAACCCAAACCTTCCAAAATCCCTAACAGACCCAACATGATTTGGCAAAAGAAGAAAGAAATGCATAAACCACCTATGGTATTTGTACATACTACACCAAAATAGGATCAAGATGCTTTCATTAAAGGAGACTAATTATATTCTGAAATCATTGCTGATTATTTTTAGAATCCAAAATATCCTATCCCTAATCAAATCATGGATAATTTTGATTATACAAGAAAAGGCCTTGGCCCACGAGTATAAGGAATACTGGATCCTTTATCAATTGGTAAATTTAACATGAATCAAGGTCTCAGATTTATACCACCTAGGGGTGACCTCATGAATTTTGATAGTGATTCTTCTAAATTGACTAGTGATGAGACTACTGACAGTGATGTAGCATCCCATTATAGTCTTTTTGATAAGCTTGCTGACACAAACTTATTTGATTCAAATTCTATTATGACAATAACACCCCATTCTTATTTATGCCTTTGAGATCCTAAGCTCATTGATTATAACCAACAAAATTCAATCATATGCCTTAATGAATTCCAAAATGAAGAAAAAATTGCAAAGTATATAGGCCTCAAAGATGGATTGATAATTGCCAATCATAAAAAAGGCTTTGATTTTTGTTTAGATCCTTCTACCCACTTTAGAGAGCATAAAACATTTCTTGGTCTTGAAGAACATAAAACATCGATTTCTTTGGGTAAAAAATTCTATGAGGCACTCGTTGGTCAGGGAAAAAGTAAAGAAAAAGACAAGCCCTTGAGTGAAAAACCATTTTAGGTGCTCTTAGAATGGGAAAGTTTGCTTATCCCCAAACGACACACAAGGTCCATCAATTCCTAGATCTATAGCCAGTACCAACATCACATATAAAAAAAACAAGTCTTTGAGAATCTTGATCTTGACTTTCCTAAGATATTTGTGAGTTAGAAATTACCTAAGTTGGTGGATTCAAAATTTTCACATTATCTATAGCTTTGGGAAGAACAACAAGAAACTATAGCAGAAGAAGAAGACCATGATCACACATTGCCTACTATTCTGGAAGATGGTTCTACACTACTTGTATAAAACACTATTGAAGTGAACTTGGGAACATTTGATGATCCCAAAACTATTTACCTTGGAGCTTCCCTCACTAAGGAGGAGCAAGATCACATTATATCCATTTTATAGGATTTTATTGATATTTTTGCAAGGGCATACTCTGACATGCTAGGCTAAGACCCTAACTTGGTTATGCATTAACTTGTTATTCATCTAGATGCCAAGCCGGTCAAAAAAATTAAGGAAGATGCATCCATGCATTGCTCTTTTGGTAAAAGAAGAAATTGATAAATTATTAGGAGTAGGATTCATTAGACCACTGGAATATTTTGAATGGATATCAAACATAATTCTAGCCAACAAAAATCCAGGGGGTATACATCTTTGTACTCATTTCAAAGATATCAACAAAGCATAACCCAAAGATGATTTTCCTCTATCCAACATTGAAATTATTATCAATTCTACTATTGGGCATGAGATGTTATCCCTTATGGATGGATTTTCTAGATATAATTAAATAAAGATAGCCCAAGAAGACTAGCATAAAATTGTGTTCACCACCTTGTGGGGAACATTCTATTATCAAGTTATGCCATTTGTCTTGGAGAATGTTAGAGTCACTTATTAGCATGATATGACTATCATCTTCCATGAAATGATGCATGATATTATTGAAGAATATGTTGATGACATCCTATCTAAATCAAGAACATGTGTCGAACATCCTTACGCTCTACGAAGAATCTTTGAGAGACTTCATGAGTATAAGGTCTGTTTGAATCCTAAGAAGTGAGTATTTGGTATCACTTCAAGAAAATTTCTAGAGTTTATTGTATCACAAAAAGGAATTTAAGTCAACCCTACTAAGGTCGAGGCTATTTTTGAAATGCCTCCACCTTCAAATCTTAAACAACTATGAAGCCTGCAAGGAAAGATTCAGTCTATTCACAAGTTCATTTCTCAATTAACAAATAAGTGCCACCCATTCACACATCTCTTGAATAAAGGGGTCACATTTAATGGGATCATGAGTGTCAATTATCATTTGTGAAGATCATAACATATTTAGCCAACCCACTAATTTTGAGACTATCAACACCTAGACAACCATTATTTCTTTATATTTTAGTGATTGAGCATGCATTGGGGACACTTTTGGCTCAACATGATGATCAAGGCAAGGAGCATGAAAGTTATTATTTAATCCATACACTGGTGGCTTATGAACACAATTATATGCCTATTAAGAAGGCATGTTTAGCCATGGTGTTCACTTCCCAAAAGTTGTAACATTATATGTTGAATAACAAAACCATTATTATTGCTAAAGTGGACCCTCTCAAAATTTTATTATCCAAAGCAGCTCTCACAAGATGCATGGTTAAATGGGTCATGCTCTTAAGTGAATTTGATGTTGAGTATCAAAATCAAAAATCTATCAAGGGAGAGATTACTGCTTATCAACTTGAAAAAGGCCCTATTATAGACACTCAACCACTCATATTTGACTTTCTAGATATTCTATTATGATAATAGAAGAAGTACACCATGAACCTAAGAAATGGAAACTATATTTTTATGGTTCCTTTACTTATCAAGTAACTAGGGCTAGCATTTTGGTGATTACACTATGAGGGGATTTGATTCCCAAATCATTTCATATCAATTTTCTTTGTACCAACAATATGGCTGAGTATGAATCACTTATCACATGATCTCATCTTTCAGTGCAGTGGGATATTCATCACTTAATGGTATATGGGGATTCCCAATTGATTATCAATCAAACCACATGTCAATATTAAACTAGAGATGACAAGAATGTACCCTACAAGCACATTGTAGATAATCTCAAGACTCATTTTAAATCCCTATAGTTTGAATAGGTACCAATGGCCAACAATAGATCTACTAATGTAATGGAAATAATTAGGTCCATAATATAGATTGGTATTAATGCTACAGAGTATCAGTTTCTTACTAAAAATATTATATAGCTTGTACATGTCTTGCTAGATTCAAAAAGAGTATGCACCATTGTTGGTCCCAATCCCTCACCTGAACTACCTTAGTTTAAAGACTTTCATAATTATTTCCATTATCACGTTTTCCCACCTGACCTTTCCAACAATCACAAAAAAAATTCGTTCACCATATAGCTTGTTATACCCTCTTTTGAAACACACTTTATCATAAAGGATATGATGGAATGCTACTTCATTATTTATCTTCAAGAGAATCCAAGTTAGTGCTTAAGGAGGTTCATGAAGGAATGTGTGGGGCCAACACCAACGGTGTAATATTAGCTAAAAATATCCTCAAAATAGGTTAATAGTAGCCTAAAATGGAGACAAATGTTTGCAATATGTGAGGAAGTGTGTTTCTTATCAACAACATGGAAATTTGATCCATGCAGCTTCCTTGACATTACAACTGATCACTACACCATGGCCATTTTCTACTTGGGGCCTCAATCTCATTAGGAAAATTATCCCCACATCTTCAGATGGCCATAAATATATTTTCACTGCTACCGAGTATTTTACTAAGTGGATTGAGGCCATTCCTCTCACTTATGTCATCAAAAATTAGATTGCCAAATTTATACATTATCATCTCATTTGTTAGTACGGTATCCCAGATCACATTATATCTGATAATGGTGGATCATTTATAAACCAAGATGTAAAATTTCTTTGTTCAAAATTTGAATTCGATCACAAGAAATCACACCATATAACCCTCAAGGTAATGGACAATCCAAGGTGTCAAACAAAACCATTGTGGCCATACTTAAGAAGATTATCAATGATGCTGGCCATAATTAACATTTACAAAATTTTCCTACCCTTTAGGCTTATCACACTAGTCATTGAAACCCCCAAGAGCCACTCCATAATCCCTTGTTTATGGCATAGAAGCTATTATCCTTATGGAGATCCAACTACCTTCATTGTAATTATCTTTGGAAAATATTGAAAATGATGAATATTATAGAGTCTCAAGGTTGCAAGAACTAGATGTCCTTGATGGCAAGTGTTTGGCTACCTTAGAAAACTTGCAAGCCTATCAAAATAGATTACAAAAATGTTACAACAAGTGCATTTTCCCTCAAGAGTTTGAGATTTGTGATTTGGTCTTGAAAGAGAACAAAAAAACATAAATGTTGAATGCAAGAAAAGGTTAAGTTTCAACCCAATTGGCTAGGCCCATATGTGATCACAAAAAATTATGGATCAAGGGAATACTAGTTGGCTACCCCAGGTGGCAAAGAAATTTCACAGTCGATGGACATTGATCATCTAAAGCACTTCTATGCTTGATAGATTTTAAACCATTGTCTACAAGACCCCTTACTTGGGGGAAATTTGTGCTAAACTTATTTTATCCCATTATTATATCCTAGACCATCCTCTTTTGGACCATATTCTTTGTGTTTTAACCTACCCTAGATCATTCTCATGAGAAACATATTCTCTTATGACTCTAAACAGTTGAAGCTTTGGACTGTTGGCACTCTAAATCATTTATATTCCATCTTGACTCATTTTATACCACCCTAGACCATCCTCTTTTTGACCCTATTCATTCTGGACTATTCTTCTTAGAACCACATTCTTTTCATACCATGGGTTATTGGAACTTGGATATATTTTTATCCCTTAACCAATTATGATCCTGATTATGACTCATAAGTATTATGAACACATTTAATGCCATTTATACAAAGTAGTTCAACTTGAATAGTATTTTGTAATATATTCGTACAAACAAGTGAATATGTGTACATTTATGTAGCACAACATATTGTTCTATTGTTATTTTGCTATTGTTTGGTGAAAATTGTTACCTTAGCAGGATCTTGCTCTCATTGATTTTCTATCATGAGCCATTATAATTGACTTTATTTTTTATTGGAACTTCTACTCTTAGACATGCATCACCTTGATTAGTTGGTTCCTTATCCCATTGTTTATATCCATGATCCCCATTGTAGTTGGTTTAGCTATTGCTTGAAATCTTACCTATGGACATGCATCTTCTTAGCTAGGTAGTTTATATGAACCTCTTGTACATATTTCATTTCAGTTTCTTATCCTAAAAAATAAAAATATTATAAAATGATTGACAAAAAGAACAAAAACATTGCCTTATGCCTTTATTTATTCAAATCTTCACGCTCGTGCCATTTTACAAGCATTGATTTGAATGCTCCTGTCATTTTGAAGACACTCATTTGAATACTCTCACTATTTTGCGATCCCATTTTAATTATTTCCTTTGCAACATCAATCATGTTTTTTTATCATCACTTGTATTCTATCTCATTTCCTAAGAGAACTACGTTCAGCATGAAGTTCATGTTAGATCTCATGTCCATGGAACTATGTAGGCATCATTTAATTATCTTGTACATCTAGAGTCAGCTTGGCCACCCCCTTCCTTTTCTTTTTTTTCTCCCATTTTTTTTTTGTCTTGTTGTTTCCCTATCACTTAGGGGTGACTTTGTGTCCTTTGTTCTTGTTACAATGTTGTAGAAAGTAACACCTATACTACACATACTCAAATAATTGTTTTCTACTCACACTAACATTATGACTAACTCTTGTTTGTGTGTGTTTATTTTATTTTTATTATTATTTTGATTGCTTCCTTATCTCTCTATTTATTTTGTTTTTTTGTTTATTCCTTTTTTTTCCCTTTGTTGTTTCTTCTTGTTTATTCTTTTGGCCTTTTTGTGTTTTTGTTTTATCTTGTTATTTTGTTTTGTTTTCCAAGTACCTCTTGTTAGTACACATGGATCTTGGTTATTCATATATTGATTTCATGTTGTTTATTAAGTTGTTCTTACTTTTGTTTTTTATACATTTTTGTTCCTACGTAAATCCTGATTGTTCATATCTTGATTTTAAGTTAGGGTACGTTTATGTATTATTTTTATTTTTATCTTTATTCTTGTTTGCTTTTGTTTAAATTTAAATAGTCGTAACTCTGGTATTATTAGTTTTTATCATTATCCTTTGTTATAACTATTCACATTTGAACTAGCTCATTGCAATTGAAATGTAATGTCATTATAAGTCATTCATGCTTATGATGCATAATTTTGGTTTGATATAGTAATCACTATGTGTTTTGGACCCAAGTCACAAAGTCAATGTAGATTTGAAGATCATCTCTCAAGTGCACCAATGAAATTAGATACCAATGGTTTATGCACAAGACTCAAAACAAGACATGCATCTCTTGGCATAACTATGAGTCTAATCAAATAATGGTCCATTTATCTTCTCATTCTTCATTCTATTTTCTCCAAATTTTGGGTGAGATACATTGGATTCAGGTCCATCTAGACTATGTAGGAAACACTTGGATATAGGGCGTATCTCAGATTGGCTCATCCACCATTTATTCTTCTATTCATCTCTTTCATCACTTTGTACATCCTCATATGGCTAGTTTTTGGTGTCTTCTTTAGTCATGGGCCCATCACATTTATGTTTGCAATCACTCTTATTTAATCTATGTTTTAGATTATATCTTTGAGCTATGCTTACCAATTTTCCCTATTAGGGCATAACTTTTAGACCAATTATTGAATCAAATTAGCCCTACTAGTTTTTGGTGGCTTCTTTAGTCATTGGCCCATCGCATTTACATTTTCATTCACTCTTATTTAATTTATGTTTTAGGTTATATCTTTAAGATATGCTTGCCAAATTTCCCTATTAGGGCATAACATTTAGACCAATTAATGAGTCAAATTGTCCTTACTGGGGCAAAATTAATTATCAGTGATCAAAATCAACCATACTAGGGCAAAAGTGCTTTATCAACTGATCAAATCCACTCTACTAGGGCACATCATTATTTCCTTTCTCTGGAGCCTCACTCTCTTGTTTCTTATAATTCTAAGCTTTGTGGACTTTTGCTATCATTCTAGTAATTTTTATAGTGTACAACTTGTCTCGAGATTTAGCATTCTATATGCATGCATCTTGCATCCTCTTTTAGGTGTGTTCAAAGTGTCTCTTATATTTTTGGATTGTATCCTTCCCACTTCCCCTACCTTTGGGGCCCATTATATTCTAATTATATTTTGATCACTGAGAATCAATGCATTAAAGCATTAGCTTAGTATGGATTTAATGTCATTCGTGGGTTAATTTCACTCTCACTATCTTTTCTTAACTCCATCCCTCTCTTTCATAATCATATGCCCTCTCAAGGGGGTATCATGGGTCATTTGATTCTAAATTTTTCATGATAAATCTTTTATTTGAAAATGTGTTATTTTATTGAATGTCTCACCATGCCTTATCAAATAGGGGTAAAATGTATATATCCAATTCCTAAAACCATTGTGTTGAAATTGTCAATCTTACCTAAAATTTGTGAAAATGCACAATCTAGGCCAAAATCACTTAAATGCACTAAATGGTTTGAGCTTATCATATATAAGTGTAGATTTAGGCTAATGTATTCCTAAATGGACCAATGCATTTTATGTGATTATTAAATTTTCTCAAATCATTTCGAGTCAAAATGATGAAAATGGAATTTGACACTCAAAACCACTAAATTCTTCTAATTCAAAGACACAATATGTGCATGTGTTATTTCATGTTGATGATGTACTAAATAGGGAATTGGTCCGTACACAACTGACACCTTCTTCTAATTATACTCCAGTCAAATTATGACCCAATAATTTGACATTCTGGCTAGTTTGATTAATAGTGTGCAACCAATTTCCAAATAATTGCATAAAATTTTATTAATCCCACCTAGGCAAATTAATATAAATTAAGGGCTTAATTGGAAAAAACATGAAAGTTATTGAAGATTTATTAATTGAAAATAGATTCCTAATATCTACATCATCAGGTGACATCATTTTTAGGGTGGCATACATAAGCTATAAATGTAGTAAATATCAAGTTTAAGACCTCCCATACCTCTTTGATGCCGCTTCCTTCCAAATATTGATTAGGGTATTTATGATTTAAGTCTCTAAAATTGAATTAATTCATGGCCACACATCTTGATTTTAAGATGGATGGTCATGGTTGATTATGATCAAACTCAAAAATCTATAAATTGAAGGGCGAAGACCATAATTTTTAAGCTTCATTTGTGTAAATTTATTATGTAGAATTCTCTCCACAAGTTATTTGTGTGTATTGTTATAATGTTTAATTTGAAATAGGATAACTTCACTATAGGCATAACACTGATCAATTCATGAACCTAGTTTCATTGGTGTACTTGAGATGATGAAGGAGCATTACCATTCGTCATTACCAAAGACTTGAGCACCAAATCAAGGGGAAAATCACATTTTGAGCCACATTTGGATGGTGGGATGCTCTTGGGAAGGTTTGATGTATACTTTTTCTTTCAATATCTCTTAATTGTCATTTGAAACCCCATTGAAGGAGTAGGCTTAGTTAGTTATGTTACTTATGCATTTATTGAGTTTTCTTGACCAATGTTTGATCTAACTCACTTTGGATTCCATATTTATAGTCACAATACCCCTAGGAATAAAAAAAGTGTGTGGGAATCACTTCCATGTCATCTTGCCCACAGAAAAAATGGGAAGGTTTGTCAGTTGTTTTTATCCTCCAGGAATTGTCACTAAAGGTGCAAGGAGGATAACATAAACAACCTTAGCCTTCAATAAACAAACAAATATCATAAAATTTTCTTTAACCTGGTTGTTTTAGTGTAAATGAAAATAAGGGATAAAAATGATTAAAAAAAATGTTTTTATCTAAGTCTTGGACTGATCAACCCACAAGACAAAAAAAACATAATTTTGATTTGGAAACTTTAGGGGTGGCTTGTGAATATGACATTAGTAGTTATGATCCCATTCTTTGACAAATGAATCTACAAATAAATTGATGTTAAAGTTTGTTTTTTGACCTTGAGAGGTGACCTACATAAATATCATCAACACCTATACACACATCTTCAATATAATGAAATGAGTTGGTTAATCGATGATAAAATCTACTAAAATTTGGTAATTTCCACTGTTTTATTTGGATTCATACAATTTTTGAAAGGCAAAACCACTCTTGTTAAATCAAAACTATGTTTTTAAGTTAAAACCACCATGTTTTCTAGGAAAAATAGAGAAATTTTGTTGGATAGTGGATCTTGATCTTATTATAATGCCTGATTCCTAACGATGGTGTCTGGGGGGTAAAACATGCCCCCACTATGGTCACCATGGGGTTCTAGGGGGTTATAATTTTTTTAAAAAAATACATTGTAAAATATTTTAATGTCATAGTAAAGCTAGACTGTTCACTATTAGGTCATAGATCTAATGGTAGAAATTATGTTTTTGCATGTTTTCCCTAATATGTAAACTCTTTTGATATGAAGGCATTGTAATCATAGTATCATGTAGTGTGTGAATGAATAAGATATTGTAGTGGTTGTATTGCAATTTTTCCCCTTCATTTATTGGACTAAATAATAAGGACTGGTTGTTTCTGTGTGGACATAGCCCATATTGGGTGAACCACATCAAATTTGTGTCTCTATTGTGTTAAATTTTTTGAATTTTATTTTTGTCTTTAATTCATTAATATTGATTTATGTGTTGTATTCCTAACAATTGGTAACAGAGCCAAAGGATTAATTGGTAGATAAACTCATAGGAAAAGAGGGTTCCTAGTTTGAGTAGGAGTAATGGTAGAAGAAGGAAAGTTTAAGGTCAAGAAGTTCAATGGCCAAAACTAGTAGTTATAGAAGATGGAAATGGAGGAATTTCTATATCAGAAGGATCTTTTCCTACCATTGGGTGGAATAGCAAAGAAGTCAATGACTATGAAGGATGAAGATTAGGAGGTTCTTGACAGAAAGGCACTAGAAATAATATGGTTGTGCCTGGCAGTGTTGGTGGCCTTCAATATTTCAAAAGAAAAGAACATAATAGATGTGATAAAGGAATTGGATAGAGTACATGAAAAACCCTCAGCCTCCAACAAGGTATTTTTTATGAAGAATTTATTTAATCTAGAAATGTCAGAAGGTAGGTCTGTTGCTGATGATTTAAATGAATTTAACATGGTTACAAATCAGTTCAGCTTTGTAGGAGTAAATTTTGATGATGAGGTTAGGTCTCTTTTGATTTTGTGCTCATTGATAGAAAGCTAGAATGGCTTGGTCATGGATGTGAGTAATTCTATTTGGTTCAAACACTTTAAATTTTGATGATGTTATTGGTGTTATTCTTTACGAGAAAATGTGATGAAAAAGCACATGTGAGACATCAAGTAATGATTTAACTATGGATAATAGGTGAAGATAAAAGGATATAAGAAAGGGCCTAGGGAATCATGGTAAGTTTAAGAAGGGTATATCCAAATCTAGAGGAATGTTGGTGTGCTATATTTGTGGGAAGAAAGGATACCTGAAGAAATATTTTTGGTTTCGAAAGGGAAAACAAGCAGATGGACAACAAGATAAAAATTAGAAAGAAAATGTAGTAGGTGATGTCTTACAAGATGATTTAATCCTTTTTTAAAATAATATTAATGATTTTTGGGTGTTATATTTAAGGGTTTCATTTCATGCTACACCCTGTAAGAAATATTTTTAAGACTATGTTCAAGATGATTTTGGACATGTTTATTTAGGTGATGGTGAGCCCTATAAAATTGTAAGAAAGGATAAGATATAGATAACATTATAGAATGAAAGTAAATAGTTGTTAAAAGAGGTAAGGCATGTTCCTGAGTTGAGAAGAAATTTAATTTTAGTAGGGCAGTTGGGAAGTGAGGGTTGTACAGTTACATTTGTAGAAAATTCATGGAAGGTCACTAAAAGGTCACTGGTAATAACAAAAGGAGAGAAGGTAGGTACATTATATTTATTTAATAGTAATGTTGACTCTTCTATTGCTTTAGCTTCTACATAAGTGGATACAAAATTATGGCACCATAGACATGGGCACATGAGTGAGAAGGGAATGCAAGTTCTCCACTCAAAGAATTTATTGCTAGTTTTGAAGAAGGTAGATTTGGATTTTTGTGAGCATTATGTGTATGAAAAATAGAAGAGAGTTAGATTTCTAAGAGTTTGGAAGACAAATAAGGATGAAAAGTTAGATCTTGTATATACAAATGTATGAGGACTGGTTCAGGTATCATCCCTTAGTGGCTCTTTTTATTATTTTAATTTTATTGATGATGTAACTAAAAAAATTGGGTTTATTGCATACAAAAAAAAATCTAATGTTTTTGATATTTTTAAGAAATGAAAAGTTTTGGTTGAGAATGAGACGGGAAATAAGTTTTAGTGTAACAAATTAGATAATGAAGGTGAATAATACAACAAGGAATTTTATAATTATTAATCATCCCATGGGATTCATAGAGAGAAGAGGGTTCCAAAAATACCACAAAAAAATGGTGTGTCAGAAAGGATGAATAGGACAATCATGGAGCATGCAAGGAGCATGAGATTACATCCAGGGTTACCCTTACAATTTTGGGTAGATGTTGTAGATACTGTTGTTTACTTAATAAACATAGGGCCTTCAAGTCCTTTGGATGGTGTCATTGTAGAAGAAGCATTGACAGTTAAAAAGGTAGATTCTTCCTTCTTAAATACTTTTGGTTGTGAAGTATTTGTCCATATTGATAAATAATATAAAACTAAGCTTGAAGCAAAATCCAAGAAATATTATTTTATTGGATATGGAGTTAATGATTTTGGTTACCGTTTATGGGATTTTGAAAATCCTAAAATCATTAGGAGTAGAGATGTGATCTTTAATGACAAGGTCATGTAAAAAGATTAGTTGCAGGGAAATAAACAAGAAAAGCCAAATACAAAATATGCAGTACTTGATGGAATCATAGGAAATGAAATTATACAAGTGCCAAATATTTAGAATGGGTAACAAATACAATAACAATAATAAATACCTCAAACTTTTGAAAGTGTAGTTACAAAATCTACCAGAATAAGAAGACTCCCTGAACGATACTCTCTTTCACTTTATTATTTATTATTGTCTGATGGTGGTGAGCTAGAAAGATATGAAGAAACAATGTAGGTAGAAACTAGAAAGAAGTGGGAGCAAGGCATGAAAGAGAAGATAGAATCCTTGGTGCATAACCAAATATGGGATCTGGTTCAGTTGCTTACAGGTAGACGAGCATTGTAGAATAAATGGGTTTATAGGTTGAAGGAAGAAGATGGAGGCAAAAAGAGGTACAAGGCTAGACTTCTTGTAAAGGGGTTTGCACAAAATGAATGTATTTATTTTGATGAAATATTTTCTCCAGTTGTAAAAATGACTTCCATAAGAACTGTTTTAAGTTTAGTAACAGTAGAAGATTTTCACCTTGAATAGTTAGATGTGAAGATTACTTTCCTTCATGGTGATTTGGAGGAAATATATAAGGAGAATCCATATGGATACAAAGTAAAAGGTAAGGATAAAATGTTGTGTAGGTTGAAGAAGAGCTTGTATGGTCTAAAGTAAGCTCTAAGGCAGTGGTATTTCTAATTTGACATGTTTATGACAGAACAAGGTTTTAGTAGATGTCATTATGATCACTATGTCTATTTTAAGAGATTAGATAATTGAAGCTATATTATCTTATTATTATATGTAGATGACATGCTTGTTTCAAGGTCTAACATGTAGGATGTAAATGATCTCAAAAGAAAATTAGCAAATTCTTTTGCAATGAAGGACTGGGGTGCTGCAAAGCAAATCCTTGGTATGAGAATAACAAGAGATAGAAAAAATAGAAAATTGACATTGTCTCAAGAAGAGTAAATCAAGAAGGTGTTAGTCAGGTTCAATATGCAAGATGAAAAACCTATAAGTACATGTTTTTGAAGGAATTTTAAATTAAGCAAGGAAAAGTGTCCTAAAACTCAAGAAGAAATCAATTACATATTTAAAGTTCCATATGCTTCAGCAACTAGAAGTTTATTGTATGCTATGGTGTGCATAAGACCAAATATTGCTTATGTAGTGGGAGTTTTCAATAGGTTTATGAATAATCCAAGAAAGGAGCATTGGGATGCAGTCAAGTGGATTCTTAGGTACTTGAGAGGGACCACTAATAGACAATTGTGTTATGAAGGTTTAGATGTTACCTTACAAGGATATGTTGATGTGGATATAGATGGAGATTTAGATGGCAGGAGGAGCACCATAGGTTATTTTTTCACTGTTGGTGATACAATAGTTAGTTTTATTTCAAAATTATAGAATATAATTGCTTTGTCAACTACAAAGGTAGAGTATGTTGTAGCTATAGAAACTAGCAAGGAGATGATATAGATGCAACAATTCATGGAAGAGTTGAGGCACAAGCAAGAAGATTGTAGGTTATACAGTGATATCCAGAGTGTGATTCATTTAGAAAATAACTCAACATTACACTTAAGAACCAAACATATACAACTCAAGTATCATTTCATTCATTTAGTTTTGGAGGATGGTCAATTGAAGTTGGAAAATATCCATACAAGTTAGAATCCTATAGATATGCTAACAAAAGTAGTCACAAAGGATAAGATGGAGAGTTGTTCAACTTCAATAGGTCTTTAGGGATAACAAGGAAGATGAGAAACCTACCAAGGTCAAATTTCAAATAAAAATCTAAGGGTTGTAGCGGTGGAGTTATAATAATTAGTCTCCAAATGGGAGATTGTTGGATGGTGGAACCTGATCTTATTATAATATCTGGTTCCTCTCCAATATGGTCATCATAGGGGTCTAGGGGGTTTAACAATATTTTATTAAAAATGCATTGTAAAATATTTTAATTTCATAGTAAATCTAGATCATTCACTATTTGGTCATAGATCTAACGGTAGAAATTATATTTGTGCATTTTCCCCCTAATATGTGACCCTCTTTTGATATGAAGGAATTGTAACCATGATGACACGTAGTGTGTGAGTGAAGAGGATATTGTAGTGGTTGTATTACAAGTTTTTCTCTTCATTTGTTGGACTAAATAACAAGGACTGGTTGTTTCTGTGTGGACATAGCCCATATTGGGTGAACCACATTAAATCTATGTCTCTATTGTGTTGTGTTTTCTACATTTTATTTCTATATGTAAATCATTAATATTTCTCTATGTTTTGTATTCCTAACAACATTTACCTTTTGAAGATAAAAATTCCCATAATAGCAATATTAAAACTACCATAACTTCCTCGATACTTAACAAAATCTAAATCGTAAAATGTTGGAGAAATATACAAGTGAAAATCTAATAATCCAGAAACAATTCATGAAATTTCTTATGATTGGTTAGTTTATCAAAACATATCATGTTTTCATAAAAAATGGAAGTCACAAATTAGAAAAATGCCTAGAATAAAAATATTAATATTATCATAACTTACTCAATATTTAACAAAATCTAAAACCGTAAAATGTTCAAAAAATATGAGAATGAAAGTCTCATATGCCATAAATTTTTTTATGAAATTATTTATGAGTAAATAAAAATTGTCAAAACAAAAAAAAATCATGGTAAAATACATTTAACTACAAATTTTCACCATCACAATTAGTATTCGAAGACATAACTACTAGTTTTACACAATCTACCATATAAAGTAGTCTTAAATACATGAAAACATAAGCTTTTATTCAAGTAAATAGATATAACGAAGCATGTCACAGTTCTCAGAGATTGTACTAAATTATTTATGAGTAAATAAAATATTGTCAAAACAAAAAAAAAATCATAAAAAAATATAATTTTGGAAAAAAATTGAGCCCAAATTTGCCTTCAATCTGACTTGTAAGCTTAATCCACACACTTCAAACACACTAGTTTATCTCAAAAGGAGGGCTCACACTATGGTAAAAAAATGTCTGATCAAGAATTTAGACACTCGAATTTAACATGCAATGAGTAATTAATATCTATCCAAATCCAAGAAAAATTAAAAAAATGAGGATATTAATTAGTATATAATGAAAATATCTTACCATCATCTGACTCCTGAATCTTCCTTTCAAGACTCCATAAAGTTAATTAAAGACCAAATTGATAAAATGAATGCTTGAAATTGAGTATGGAATTACAACTGTACTCAAGACCATAATGGCAATGGCTAGTTGGGAGATGATCTTGACAACATATACTCATTCCAACTCTAAATGCCCCAATTGCTTAGGTCAACTTTAATTTATAGAGGTGTTGGAGGGAATGGAGGGAAAATACCCTCTCAAATTTTAAATGGAGGATGGATCTAGAATGGATAATGTTCTATAGATTGTAAATATCTATACCTTATTTGGGATGCATGTGATTAAAATTTGGAAGGAATATTTAAGATTTTGACATTTTAAAAATTTGAATATTTGGTGAATGGTTATTATGGGATTTAAGGAATTAATTAATTTATAATGTGAGAGGGGTGAGGTTAACATGTATAAAGGGGATATGGGGGATATTTAGGAATGGGAATAAATTAAATGGATTAATTATGTGAGATGGATAAAATATTAGATGATCTTAATATAATTGAGTTAATTGGGCGAGCAAAATTAGATGCATAAAAAATGAATGTGATCATGTTTTTATTTAGTTGATGCATGACAAGATTTGGTATGGGCACATCAAAGGCCCCAAGGGGTGCTAGTAGGGGTGTGTTGGGTTGTCAAAAACTAGGTGACAATTAAAAAATGTTTACATGTTTCTAAATTTAATTAATAACATTTATTGTGGTTTTATTTTGGTGAAGGGATATGGAAAAGGTTTTCTTTTGGGTTTTTGTAGAGTGAAACACTCATTTTACTTATTTAATTAGACAACTCTACATGCATATACCAAGGATTGAACATCTAATGACTGTGAAGTGAAGAAAATGTGAATTTATTTCTCTACATGAATGTAATGAGAATATTTTACATGTCTTTATTGATAACACTAATTAAATTTTAATTTTTGTAATAGGTTTTGGGGTATAATTATTTTTTGGATGGTCATCTCTATCATTGTGGCACAAATCATTAGTTTGCAAAGGTGAGAGTCATAATCCTCTAATCAATTTATGCTTATGATTTGGTTTATTAGTCATTAGTTCTGTAATATTTGTTTTCTTTAAGATGATAGTGGAGAATAAAAATGGGGTTTTATAGTTTTTTTCATGCCATTGTAGGTTTGAAACACCATGTAGTTTTGATAACTCGACATGCAAAGACCAAATTTTATGTATGTAATCATAAACAAGTGTTGTTTTTATTTAAGTTTATTATTGAAAATATATTTTTATAGTTTCCTATATTATTGTGGTAGAAAGGCTAGACAATATTTGGTTATGATTTGGTGTGTTGGTTGTTAGTGATGCAATATTTTTAATTCTTTAAGATGATAGTGTATATTGAAAAGGATTTTTAGATAGTTTTTCATGATTTCATGTTTTGAGATGATAAATTTGATAAATTTATTAGATATATGTAATTATATAAAAAATAACCAAATTATCAATCAACAAGTGAAATCTAGAGCCAATTAGGATTGTAATGCAAAGACAAATGAATCATTCATACTAGCATTACATCTTAAAATCTAAGTGCTCTAAATCAAGATCTAAATAAGAAAAATACTATGATTATGAATTTTGGGTTACCTTTAGTGATCTATAAATTGAAAATACAAGTGTAGTACATTCAAAAAACACTTGTTCACGTTTAAGAGATCCTTCAAATTCTTGTTTTTTTGTGTTTAATTTTGAATAAAGAAATTAAAATCAGAATTAAAATGAAGATTAGAATACAATAATAATCAGAGAAAATCAAAGATATCACCAGTAAATTGATAACAGAGTTCGGCTTCAATAGCCTACATCTCCAGGTATGTTTGAAGTGAGGACCATTCTCATTAATTTTGTGCAACAAATGGCTTCCAAAATCTTTACAACTCTTCAATTCACCTTCTCTAGTCTCTATTTGCCTATAAATATATCTCTTAAACCTGAAAACAAAGGCCCAAGGTTGTACAAAGCAAAAATAGGGCTCTAATCTTCTTAATTCTCTTTACACAGTCAGATTTCCATCTATACAAGTAAAAATTACTCCCTTTTATAACACTTCAACCACCATGGCTGAAGTGGTCAAGGCCTTATCCTTTTAGGTGCCAGGTCTCAAGTTCAAAACTACCTTCCTCCATTCTAGGTGCCTAGGGATGTGGGAAAGGGCGCGCTTTGAACAAGGGATTAGTCCCACATTTGCTGGGAGAGTTTGTTTTGAATGCTTTAAATAGTAAATTTGTTGAAATTTTCAAATGCTAAGGATTTGGGCACCAACTTTGGCCGCCACCCAAGCTTAGTCAAATGCCTAGGATTTGGGATGTATGTTTAGTGGAGTGTTTGTGGCGTGGAGGTTTGGCATCTTTAAACATTTGAATTTATCGAATACCATGTGCATACAAAAACACCTAGCCAATTTTTTTCCCCCTAATTATTTTCCATGTGTCAAATGGATATTGGTCCACTTGGCATTTTTCAATAGTGCCACGTCACTTTTAACACCCCTGTCGCATGATTTCTTCAACTGGCTATATCTTGAGCATTCATACTCTATTTTTTAAACCATAAAAAGTGCTAGAAATCTCTCAACAAATACTAAAATGTGCAAATGATTTTAATAGAATTTGAAGACTTATTTGTATGGAATCGTACATGGATCCACTTGGATCATTCCTCCCCACTGGGAACTTTTGGACCTCTAAAAGTTGAAATTAATTGGTAATGAGGTAAGGGTAGTTTTCCATCACCTTTCTGATTTCCATCCATCTAGCCTTGCTTGGGTGCATCCCTTATAGACCAACATGAAGATATTCAACATTACCTCTTTGTGAAGTCTGCATATTCCTGTCAAGTATAGTATCTTCCTACAATTTTGTTAGATATTCAGGAGAAAAATTATCAATGGAAGGAATGGATACACTTTCATCATGATCAATGATCATTGGAGGCTCATACAATTTCAAATTTTCCACATTTACAATTGAATAAATCTGTATGTAAGATGGTAAATCTAATCGGAAAGCATTTGTGCCAATTTTTTTTGTTATTTGAAAAGGACCATACCGAATTGGTTTCAACTTTTTACCTTCACCTATCAGTCTTTCCTTACTAATGTGAAGCCATACCATATCACCTACAACAAATTGGTGATCAATACGATGTTTGTCTTGCCTAGCTTTATACTTGGCTTGACTTTTCTCCAATTGAGTACAAATAATATGATAAATGAGTTGTATTTGTTCAATGAACTTCTTGGCTCGAATGGATTCTTTTGGTTCACCGACAGTTGTATCCTATCCATAGAAAACATCTAGAGGATATTTAGGCAAGTATCCATAACAAACTTCAAATGGAGATTTCATAGTAGAAGAATGAAGTGCCCAGTTATATGCATGCTATATGTAACACAATTATTCATCCCATAACTTAGGATTTTTATTGCTATGACCCCTAAGCAAATGTACCACAGTACGGTTCACAACCTCTATTTTGTTGTCGGTTTGTGGATGAAATGGAGTGCTCTTTTTTAATTTAGTGTCCATTAGTCCCCACAAAGTTGACCAAAACTCCCCAATAAATCAAGAATCTCGATCAGAAATAATTGTAGGCAAACCAAAATGAACCCATACATGTTTAAAGAACAAATATGCAGTGCATTCACTAGTAATCTGCTTAGTGCAAGGAATCAAAACACACATTTTGCTAAATTTATCCACACACACATATATAGTCATGTTTTCTTTGTGTCATAGGCAACCCCCCTACAAAATCCATAGAGATACTTTCCCAAGGGCGAGTAGGAACATGTAGAGGAGTGTAAAGTCCCAATTTCCTATTACTAGGTTTACTTGTGGCACAAAGCGTACATCCCCTTATATATTTAGCAACATTTTCTTGCATATGAGGCCAATAACAGTACATCTTCAAATGTGCAACCACTTTAGCAACTCCAAAATGACCAAAAATAAGAGAAGTATGTGCTTCTCTAATCATGTGCACCCTCTCATTTTGAGGAATACATAGTTTTCCCAAATGATACAAAAGATCATTGTGTACATGATAGTCTAATTCTTCTACATGTCTACTACTCATCAAGTCTTTATAAACATCCTGAAAATCAAGATCATTAACATATTGTTATTTATAACTTTCATGAGACAAAGAACCATGTTGTAAAAGAATAGATGCAACAACCATAGGAGGCCTAGATAGCATATCTGAAACCTTATTTTGAATTCCTTTTTTATACTTGCTCACAAGATGAAATTGTTGTAAGAAACCCATCCAACAAAAATGTCTAAATTGTTGTAGCTTGGTTTGTGATTGAAGATAATGTAAGGGCTGATGATCTGTATGTATTATTGTTTCTTTTCCCATTAAGTAATGTTTCCATTTTTTAACACTTTGAACCAATGCATACAATTCCTTATCATAAGTTGGATATTTTCTTACTGCACTTGTAAAGGTTTCAGAATGATAACAAACGGGTTTCTTACCTTGCATTAAAATAGCTCCCATAGCATACTCACTTGCATCTATCTCGATCTCAAATGGTTGTTGTATATCAAGAAGTGCCAAGACTGGAGCAGTACTTATCTTTTATTTCAAAGTGTCGAAGGATTTTTGGTGTTTGCCTCCCCACTAAAAGACCTATTTCACACTTGTCAAAGAATGCAAAGGTGATGCAATAGATGAAAATTGAGCAATAAGCTTTCACCAAAACTGTACTACACCAAGAAAACTTCTAACCTCAGTTGTGTTAGTGGCTGTAGGCCAATTAATAATGACTGTTACTTTTGCAGGATCAATTTTCAATTTACCATGTCCTACAATGTAACCCAATTATATCAAAGAGGTCTTGCCAAATTCACATTTTGACATTTTTAGATAAAGTTTTTCCCTTCGTAATGCATCCATGACTTTCTTAATGTGGATCACATGCTCTTCCCATGACTTACTAAAAATCAATATATCGTCTAAGTAAACTATAACAACATCATCAAGGAACTATCTAAAAACATCATTAATCAATCTCATGAATGTAGCTGGGGCATTACACAACCTGAAAGGCATAACAAGGCATTCAAATAATCCCTGTTTTGTCTTAAAGGCAGTTTTCCACACATCACCTTCATTAATTCTTACTTGATGATATCCACTTCTCAAATCAAGCTTAGTGAAATAATTAGCATGTTTTAATTGATCTAACAAATCATTTATACGAGGAAGAGGGTAATGATTCTTAATAGTAATTTTGTTTAAAGCATGAAAATCAACACACATTCACCAAGTGCCATCTTTATTTGGTACCAAAATAATTGGCCAACCAAAAGGAGATGAACTTGGATGAATAACACCTCTATCCAATAGATCCATTACCTATTTCTTGATTTCCTCATTTTCTACCATTGATAACCTGTACATGCCAATGTTAGGGAGAGGAGAATCCTGCAATAGCTGAATTTCATGTTGAACTCCCCTTTTAGGAGGTAAGCCCTTAAGATCCTGAAATACATCATCGTAAGTAGAAATGATTTCAACCATTTCATTCTTGTGTCTAGGATCACACTTTTCCAAAGCTTGAGAATATTCTTTTTCCTTAGATTTAATCAACATGAGACAAAAGTCTTGCTTGAATTAACTAGTCTTTTCATTTGCCCTACTGTAACCAAGGAAAGACTTGTTCTAATGTGATGTGCTCTAACTATATATTCAATGCCATCCTTAACAAACAAGTACTTATTCTCCTCTCTATAGAAGATTGCTTTTCTATCATAAAGATAGGGGCTTCCCAAAACAATCCCACATATGTCCAATGGGACAACATCCAACTCAACCTCATCTACGAACTTGGATGTGATGGCAAACCTTAGCCTACAAGTTTGTGAGACTTGTAGCTTTGCATTGTCACACACCCAACCTAGTGGATAAGGCTTCGGATGGGGATTGGTTTGTAAGCCTAGCTTCTTAACAACCTCTTCAAAAATTAAACTTTCTTGTGAACCACTATCAAATAGAGTGTCAATCTTAGTATGCTTTGAAACAAATCTAATGTGGAACAATTCATTTATTTTCTTATCAACAACACATAATTCTATCTAGAAGAAGATGCATCATTTGATGACTTAGTGCTAGTAACTAAAAGAGAAAAATCATTATGTAACCCCATAGATGTGATCTTAGTTTCATCACCTGAATCTGATCCTAAGTCCTAAACCATAGCATTAGCCTTCTTTTCTTTCTTTTGAAACCTCTTAGGCCTTAACTCAGGATGTAGTTTTCAACACTTAGCCTCATCATGATTTTTCTTGCAATGATTACAAAATGGTTTTCCTTCTTCTTATTTTTTAGCAGTATAAGTGGATTTCTATTTACCCTTTCCTATTGAACTTTCTCCTTTGGATTGCTTAACATTAGATTGCTTACTTTTTACTTTAGAAAAAGATTCTTTTGATTGTTTTCCTCTAGCCTCTAAATGAGTGGCTTGAACACATACTGCATCTAAATTAGTGGGATTGAACATAAGAATCATATGTCTTAAGTAACTATGCAACCCACCTATATATTTTAGCAGTGTTTCTTGTGTGTATAGAGGAACATTCAAAAGTAAAGCTTTTTTCCTAAAATCTTGTGTATAATTTTGAACACTTTGGTCTTTTCCTTGTCTGAAACTTTGCCAATCCATCATGGCTTGTTGCATATAGCCTAAAAGATAGAATTGCTTTTTGAGTTCTTCAATAAATTCATTCCAAGTAGAAATCGAGTTACCTTTTTGAAGCTCGGCTTCCTTCAACTTACTCTCCGACCAGATGAGAGTTGTACCTCCCATACAAAGAGTAGCCAAATAAATTTTTTACTCATCCCCTGCAATCTTTTGGACCCTGCAATAAACTTCAATGTGCTTGACCCAATTATCCAACTTTTTGGTATTAACTTCACCATTAAACATTTGTATTCCAAACTTAATATCTAATTTTAGTGAAGGGAGATATTCCACAGTTTTTTTACCGTCATTCGATGGAGAAGGTTTTTTAGTTTCTTGACCTTTTGATTCTCGTGAATCACCTTCTTTTTCATTCTTAGATTTCCTTTATTTGTCACGGTATAGTTCCTCAACCATGTTTCTCATGTCCATGAAAGCTCGGCAGAAAGCTTGTTCGAATTCCATCTCTTCTTCGACTATCCTTGAAGCACGTCTTAAACCAATCTCTAGATTATACTCAATGATTTTTCCTTCACCCTTTTGGGATTTAGACCTTGTCAACATACACTAGCAATTAGTGTTAAATAACAACCGCTCTGATACCAAACATCTGATCTATAAACTAAAAATACAAGTGTAATACATTTTAAAAACACTTGTTCACGTTTAAGAGATCCTTCAAATTCTTGTTTTTTTGTGTTTAATTTTGAATAAAGAAATTAAAATTAGAATTAAAATGAAGATCAGAATACAATAATAATTAGAGAAAATCAAAGATATCACCAGCAAATTGATAACAGAGTTCGGCTTTAATAGCCTACGTCTCCGGGTCCATTCAAAGTGAGGACCATTCTCATTAATTTTGTGCAAAAAATGGCTTCCAAAATATTTACAATTCTTCAATTCACCTTTTCTAATCTCTATTTGCTTGTAAATATATCTCTTAGACCTAAAAACAAAGGCCCAAGGCCGTACAAAGCAAAAACAAGGCTCTAATCTTCTTAATTCTCTTTACATAGTCAGATTTCCATCTATAAAAGTAAAAATTACTCCCTTTTATAACACTTCAACCACCGTGACTGAAGTGGTCAAGGCCTTATCCTTTTAGGCACTAGGTCTCAAGTTCAAAACTACCTTCCTCCATTCTAGGTGCCTAAGGATGTGGGAAAGGGCATCCTTCCTCCTTAGGCGCGCTTTGACCAAGGGATTAGTTCCACATTTACTAGGAGAGTTTGTTTTGAATGCTTTAAATAGTAAATTTTTTGAAGTTTTCAAATGCCAAGGATTTGGGTGCCAACTTTGGCCACCACCCAAGCTTAGTCAAATGCCTAAGATTTGGGATGCATGTTTAGTGGAGTGTTTATGGTGTGGAGGTTTGGCACCTTTAAACATTTGAATTTATCAAATACCATGTGCATAAAAAAACACCTAACCAATTTTGTTTCCCCCTAATTATTTTCTATGTGTCAAATAGAGATTGGTCCACTTGGCATTTTTCAACAGTGCCACGTCACTTTCAACACCCTTGTTGCATGATTTCTTCAACTGGCTATATCTTGAGCATTCTGACTTCATTTTTTGAACCACGAAAAGCACTAGAAAGCTCTCAATGAATAATAAAATGTGAAAATGATTTGAACAAAATTTGAAGACTTCTTTGTATGGAATGGTACATGGATCCACCTAGATCATTCCTCCCCACTGGGAACTTTTGGACCTCTAAAAGTTGAAATTAATTGGTAATGAGGTGAGGGTATTTTTCCCTCACCTTTTTGACTTCCATCCATCTGGCCTTGCTTGGGTGCATCCCTTTGAGACCAACATGAAGATATTCAACATTACCTCTTCGCAAAGTTTGCATATTCCTGTCAAGTATAGTATCTTCCTATAATTCTGTTAGATATTTAGGAAAAAAATCATCAACGAAAGGAATGGATAAACTTTCATCATGATGAATGATCATTGGAGGCTCATACAATTTCAAATTTTCCACATTTACAACTGAATAAATCTGCATGTAAGATGGTAAATCTAATCAGAAAGCATTAATGCCAATTTTTTCCATTATCTAAAAAGAACCATACCGAATTGGTTTCAACTTTTTACCTTCACCCGTCAATCTTTCCTTACTAATGTGAAGCCATACCATATCACCTACAACAAATTGGTGATCAATACGATGTTTGTCATGCCTGGCTTTTTACTTGGCTTGACTTTTCTCCATTTGAGTACGAATAGTCTGATGAATGAGATGTATTTGTTCAATGAACTTCTTGGCTTGAATGGCTTCTTTTGGTTCACCAACAGTTGTATCATGTCCATAGCAAACATCTAGAGGAGATTTAGGCAAGTATCCATAACAAAATTCAAATGGATATTTCATAGTAGAAGAATGAAGTGCTCGATTATATGCATGTTGTACGTAACATAATTATTCATCCCATAACTTTGGATTTTTATTGCTATAACCCCTAAGAAAATGTACCACATTGCAGTTCACAACCTCTGTTTGTCTGTTGGTTTGTGGATGAAATGCAATTCTCTTTTTTAATTTAGTGTCCATTAGTCCCCACAAAGTTGACCAAAAATCCCCAATAAATTGAGAATATTGATCAAAAATAATTGAAGTAGGCAAACCAAAATGAACCCATACATGTTTAAAGAACAAATATGTAGTGCCTTCACCAGTAATCTGCTTAGTGCAAGGAATCAAAACACACATTTTGCTAAATCTATCCACAACCACATATAAATAGTCATGTTTTCTTTGTGTCATAGGCAACCCCCCCATGAAATCCATAGAGATACTTTCCCAGGGGTGAGTAGGAACATGTAGAGGAGTGTAAAGTCCCAATTCCCTGTTACTAGGTTTACTTGTGGCACAAAGAGTACATCCCCTTATATATTTAGCAATATTTTCCTACATACAAGGCCAATAACAATACATATTCAAATGTGCAACCATTTTATCAACTCCAAAATGACCATAAATAAGAGAAGTATGTGCTTCTCTAATCATGTGCACGCTCTCATTTTGAGGAATACATAGTTTTCCCAAATGATACAAAAGATCATTGTGTACATGATAGTCTAATTCCTCTACGTGTCTACTACTCATCAAGTCTTTATAAACATCTTGAAAATCAAGATCATTAACATATTGTTCTTTATAACTTTCATGAGACAAAGAACCATGTTGTAAAATGTTAGGATACTACTGAGTACAATTGATTACTTTTGTATAAGCAACTAAACATGGAATTAAACTAGAAGAAATAAGTAACTAGAAATCAGAAATAGCAAATAAGAGGAGATATGAGAAACAACCAATCTCTATTAAACTCTTCTAGAATATAATGAAGAAATCACACTCTTCCCACACCTCTTGGGTGTATAGTATTTCTCTCAAGAGTTCTCTCTCTCTCAACCAATTACAACCAACTCAATAACCGAGTTATTCTTCTCTTGCTTCAGCTGATCTCCTTGATCTTGCGCCTTGTAGATCTAATTGACCTTGCTTACTTGCAACTTATTTCTTAATTACAATACATGCCCCATGGGTCTCTTAAATAGGATCCAAAGCATACAATAATTAGACACACAGACTCAAGACTTAAATTAGTCTTCACATGCAAACACTCAGACTACCTAAAATTAGACAAGTCTAATTCTGGAAATGCCTACGAATGCATACACACACAGGTGACTGATGTCAGTTGCTGTCAGTCTATACATGACCGACGTCAGCCAATCCCTGGTCCATGCTTGACCGATGTCGGCAGAACTACCGATGTCGATTATTGGTTAATGATAGCAACCTCCTTATTTGCATAACTGTGAAGTTTTTAGCTCCATAACTTAACAATCTCTCACTTGGAGATAAATAGTTGTACCAGTACCTGTACAGCAACATCCTTTGTCTTATTTCTCCCTCTTCAAGTTCAATCTTGAAGACTAACAAAAGTTGAATGAAGATTCAACTTCTCCTTTGTTACCAGCTTTGTTAACATATCAACAAGGTTCTTATTTGTATGGATCTTTTCCAGCTTCAACTGTCCATCCTCTAATACCTATCTAATGAAGTGGTACCTAAGCTTTATATGTTTGGTTCTTGAATGAAAGGCTGAATTATTTTCTAAATGAATTACACTTTGACTATCACTGTACAATCTGTAACTCTCTTGCTCCTTTCCCAACTCTTCCATGAACCGTGTCATCCATATCATTTCCTTGCTAGCCTCTGTGACTGCAATGTATTCTGCCTCTGTAGTAGATAGGGAAACAACCTTCTACAACTTTGAAATCTAGCTAACTGTCGTTCCACCAATAGTGAACACATATCTTGTGGTGCTTCTCCTGCCATCCAATTCACCTACCATATCCGAATCTACATACCCATGTAGAGAAGTGTTTGATCCTCCATAGCATAAATGCCTATTGTTGGTCCCTCTCAGATATCTGAGAATCCACTGAACTGCTTTCCAGTGTTCTTTTCCTAGATGGGCCATAAACTTGCTGACAACTCCCACTGCTTGGGCAATATCAGGTCTGGTACATACCATAGCATACATCAAGCTCCCAACTACTAAAACATATGAAACTTTGCTAATGTACTCAACCTCATCATGTGATTTAGGACACTATTCTTTGCTAAACTTGAACTGTCCAGCCATAGGTGTGCTTACTAGTTTTGCATCATGTATATAGAACCTCTCCAACACCTTATTCACATAATCCTCTTGAGAAAAAATCAACCTGTGATTTTTCCTATCTCTCTTAATACTCATGCCAAGGATTTTCTTTGCTGCTCCTAAATCCCTCATGGCAAATGTGTGAGCTAATTATACCTTTAGCTCAACAATTTCTTGCATGTGTGAACTTGCAACAAGCATATCATCCACATACAACAATAGAATAATATAATGACCATTATCCAATCTGATAAAACAAACACAATGGTTAGATTGACATTTACTAAAGCCATGCTCTATCATAAACCTGTCAAACCTCAAATACCATTGTCTTGGAGCTTGCTTAAGACCATATAAGCTTTTTTTAAACCTGCACACAAGTTTCTCCGTACCTTTGACCTCAAAACCTTTCAGCTATTCCATATATATCTCTTCATCCAAATCTCCATGAAGAAATGATGTCTTAACATCAAGCTACTCAAGATGAAAATCCTCAATATCAACTAAAGACAATACAGTCCGAATAGAAGTCATATTTACTATAGGAGAAAAGATTTCACCAAAGTCAATACCTGGTTTTTATGCAAATCCTTTTACTACCAACCTGGCCTTATGTCTCATTTGTCCATTCTCTCCTTCCTTTAACCTGTAAACCCATTTGTTTTTTAGTGATTTCTTTCTGGTTGGTAACTCAACCAAATCCCACGTTTGGTTCTTTTCCAAGGAATCAATTTCTTCATTCATGCCATTCTCCCACTATTTCTTGGATTCTACCTGTATTGCCTCATCAAAACTTTTTGGTTCTCCACCATTAGTGAGAAATACATAGTATAAAGAAGGGGAATAATGAATTGGAGGTTTACTTACCCTTACAGTCCTCTTTATGGGTGTTTGAGACTCATTCACAGCTTGTTATTTGCCCAAATTTCATTCTGTTAGTGACTGATCTCGATCATCTTTCTATCTGTACCCGACTGACATCGGTTCCACCTATCTGACCTAATCGATGTTAGTTGCTTCTTGACTGACATCGGTTCCTATCTGGCTGACATCAGTCTCTGCATGATCGATGTCAATATCTATGTTTTCTTATGAGTGATGATCTTTATCCACAAGCTCATTTTGGATCATTACCTCATCCAAATCAAGATTGCCTTGCTCAATATTATTTAGCCTCTTGAGCTGATCAATGTACATCACCTTCTCATTGAAAACTGCATCATGACTTTTGATAATTTTGTTAGTTTCTAAATTCCACAACTGGAATCTAAAATCTCAAAAACCATAACCAATGAAAGTGCACCGCATAGATTTAGCATCCAGCTTCTTTCTATTTTCTTTATCAATGTGCATAAAAGCTTCAGAACCAAAAACTCTGAGAATTGAAAGATCTAACTTTTTACCTATCCACACCTCTTCTGGAATTCCACCATCCAGTGTAATAGAAGGTCCTTTGTTAATAAGGTAAACTGCAGTATCCATAACTTTTGCCCAAAACTTTATGGGCAAACTAGCATGCAACCTCATACTCCATGCACGCTCCATTATTTTTCTATTCATCCTTTCAGTAACTCCATTTTACTAAGGTGTCCTTGGAACCATCCTTTCCCTATGTATTCCACTTACTCAACAATAGCTATTGAATTTATTACTGTAGTACTCACCACCATTGTCAAATCTAAGGTACTTCAATCTCAGACTTGTTTCATTCTCAACCAAAGCTTTCCATTTCTTAAATGTGTCAAAAACATCAAATTTCTTTTTTATGCAATAAACCCATACCTTTCTTGTAGCGTCATTAATGAAAGAAACATAATACTGTGATCCTCCAATAGAAGATACCTGAGCTGGTCCCCACACGTCTGTGTGAACAAGCTCCAACCTGTACTTCTTTTTTATTGACCCAGTCTTCAAAAATGTTACTTTCTTCTATTTTCCAAAAATACAGTGCTCACAAAAATCTAGATCTATGCTTTTCAAATCTGAAAGATTACCTTTTGACTTAAGAACATTCATTCCCTTCTCACTCATGTGACCAAGCCTATAGTGCCACAACTTTGTATCTACATCTGAAGTAGATAAAATAGAAGGAGAATAATCAGTAACACAAGTTGATAGATAAAGTGTACCTACTCTCTTACCTCTTGCTAATATAAGTGCACCCTTGTAACCTTCCAAGATTCAGCTGTGAGAGTTATTGTGCAACCCTCATCACCCAACTTCCCTACAGAAATCAAATTCCTTTTCAAGATGGGTACATGCATGACATCTTTCAACACCCATGTGTTGCCATTCTATAATTTCAGCTGCACTTTTCCTTTGCCAACAATTTGACAAGGCTCACCATCCCCTAAATAAAATTTTCCAAAGTCTCCATGGACATAATCATTGAAAAATTCTTTACTTGGGGTTGCATGGAAAGAAGCATCATAATCTAAAACCCATGATTCTACCTGACTATCCAAAGAAAATATAAGAGCATCTTGTGCAACAATACCTGCAACATTTGCTTCCTTATTACCTTCTTTCTAATTTTCTTTGCTATCCTTCAACTGACAATCTTTCTTTGCATGTCCTTTCTTTCCACAATTTCAGCAGGTTATTCTGCCAGTTCTGGATTTGGATCTCCTTCCCATCTTTGACCTTGATTTCCCATGCTTGCCCTTCTCTCTTTGCCTTCCCCTGCTTTCAATACTTAAAGCATTACCTGATGTTTCACCTGTGCTTTTCCTGCAAATTTCTTCATTTAAGATTACACTAACAACATCTTCAACTTTCAAGATATTTGAAGCAGATGTAGTATTACTTACCGCCATTACCAAGCTGTGCCATCTTTCAAATAAAGAACATAAGATCAAGAGAGCCTTAACTTCATCATCAAAAACTATTTTGACTGAATTTAACTGATTTACAATTTCATGGAAATCATTAAGATGACTATATACAGATCCACCTTCCTGCATTTACAAACTAAATAATTGCTTCATAAGATATACCTTATTCGAAGCTGAGGGTTTTTCATATAAGTTTTCCAGAGTATCCATTAACTCTACCATTGTCTTTGCCTGTGATAAGTTGGAAATCACAGAAGATGCCAAGCTCAACCTTATAGATCCAAGAGCCTTTCTATCAAGAACATTCCATTCTTCATCTTGCATATCTGTGGGCTTACTAGAAACCCCACCCAATGGTAAAAATAGATCTTTTTGATACAGATAATCCTCTATTTGCATCCTCCATAATTGATAATTCTTGCCATTGAATTTATCCATTCTTAGCTTACTTTCTTCTGCGATTGCTTTACTCCCACTCAAATAGAAACCCCTATGAGTGAACCTATAATCAACAACCACTAACCTACTCTACCACTTGTTAGTGAATCTGGCTCTAATACCACTTGTTAGGATACTACTGAGTATAATTGATTACTTTTGTATAAGCAACTAAACACAAAATTAAACCAGAAGAAATAAGTAACTAGAAATTAGAAATAGAAAATAAGAGGAGATATGAGAAACAACCAATCTCTATTAAACTCTTCCAGAATACAATGAAGAAATCACACTCTTCCCACACCTCTTGGGTGTACAGTATTTCTCTCAAGAGTTCTCTCTCTCTCAACCAATTACAACCATCTCAATAACCGAGTTGTTCTTCCCTTGCTTCAGCTGATCTCCTTGATCTTGCACCTTACAGATCTAATTGACCTTGCTTACTTGCAAATTCATTCTTAATTAAAATACATGCCCCATGGGTCTCTTAAATAGGATCCAAGGCATACAATAATTAGACACACAGACTCAAGACTTAAATTAGTCTTCACATGCAAACACTCAGACTACCTAAAATTAGACAAGTCTAATTCTGGAAATGCATGCAAATGCATGCACACACACAGGTGACCGACGTCGATTGCTATCAGTTTGCAAATGACCGACATCGGCCAATCCCTGGTCCATGCCTGACTGATGTCGGTAGAACTGCCAATGCTGGTTACTGGTTAAGGCCAACAACCTCCTTATTTGCATAACTGTGAAGTTCTTAGCTCCACAACTTAACATAAAAGAATAGATGCAACAACCATAGGAGGCCTATATATCATATCTACAACCTTATTTTGAATTCTTTTTTTATACTTGATCACAAGATGAAATTGTTGTAAGAAACCCATCCAACAAAAATGTCTAGACTATTGTAGCTTAGTTTGTGATTGAAGATACTATAAGTGCTGATGATCTATATGTATTATTGTTTCTTTGCCCATTAAGTAATATTTCCATTTTTTAACACTTTGAACCAATGCATACAATTCCTTATCATAAGTTGGATATTTTCTTACTGCACTTGTAAAGGTTTTAGAATGATAACAAACTAGTTTCTTACCTTGCATTAAAATAGCTCCCATAGCATACTCACTTGCATCTATCTCAATCTCAAATGGTTATTGTATATTAGGAAGTGCCAAGACTGGAGCAGTACTTATCTTTTCTTTTAAAGTGTCGAAGGCTTTTTGATGTTTGCCTCCCCACTGAAAGACCTATTTCACACTTGTCAAAGAATGCAAAGGTGATGCAATATATGAAAATTGAGCAATAAGCTTTCACCAAAACTGTACTGCACCAAGAAAACTTCTAACCTCAGTTGTGTTAGTGGGTGTAGGCCAATTAACAATGACTGCCACTTTTTTAGGATCAATTTTCAATTTACCATGTCCTACAATGTAACCCAAGTATATCAAAGAGGTCTTGCCAAATTCACATTTTGACATTTTTAGATAAGTTTTTCCCTTCGTAATGCATCCATGACTTTCTTAATGTGGATCACATGCTCTTCCCATGACTTGCTGAAAACCAATATATCATCTAAGTAAACTATAACAAAGTCATCAAGGAACTGTCTAAAAACATCATTCATCAATCTCATGAATGTAGCCTGGGCATTACACAACCCGAAAGGCATAACAAGCCATTCAAACAATCCCTGTTTTGTCTTAAAGGTAGTTTTACACACATCACCTTCATTAATTCTTACTTGATGATATCCACTTCTCAAATACAGCTTAGTGAAATAAATACCATGACTTTCATTATCTAAAAGGGACGATGATTTTAATGTAGATTCTAATTCATATGCTGATGTTAGATATGATCTTGACCATTCTAATTTTGATTTTGACAAGGATGTTGATGAGGTTAAGTCATCAATAGATGATTTTTTAATAATAGCTATATTATTTTTTACAAGTACCTTCTTCCCATTGGGTTTGTGAATGGATGCTTTAGTCTTAATAGATTTTTTTAAATGGCAGATTTAATGTGAATAATATATAGGGATGGTTTGCTAAGGGATGGTTATGGTATGGCAAGGATAGGGGTCATGACCTTGATTGAGGAGGGAAGAAGCTTGATAGTAGTTAAGAAGTGCCTCTTCGCATACCTCTTTTGGCACACTCCTAAGTGTAAGAGTATTATATTCACCATCAATTTTAATGTCATCAATATCAATTAATTTTTGGACATAATCTCTAAAAGGGTGACATCTATTAATATAATTCTTAGAGAATTTATGGTATAGACAAAAAATTTCTTTTTAAAACCAGGAGGGTGTATTTTTGGACAAATTAGAGGTCTTTTTTCAGGTAGACAATCATGCATATGGCCTCTAGTTTCCAAAATAGGGCTTCCATAGACATTGGGAGAGGGGTATATTGCTTTTATATAGTGTTGGATGTGGAAGTGTTGGATTTAGAAGTGGAATAATGTGATGGTGATGTCATGATGTTGGGAGATGGTGGTGTGTGAGATTGTTTAGGATATGAACTAGAATTAGATGAGGTTGACAAGCTAAGCTTCCCTTTCCTAGTAGGATGGGATATTTTTGATGGACTGTGACTAATAAATGGAGGATTCAACTGTGGATGGGTGTGAATTAGAGGTAAGATTAGTTGAAAGGGGTCTAAGCCTATGGTAAGTTGGGTACCCATTTATATGATCCATAAGAGGATTACATCTTGTTGGTGATAATATATTTATTAAATAAGGTAATACATTTATTAGTATATCGGATAGGAAGGTCATTAATAGAATTAGGACTAGTGGATGGGGGATCGTAATGTGATTTATTGTCGTAAAAAATTTGATGTGGATAAGGGTTGATGAGGAACTTATTTGGTAGGTGACATTAGGTGTAGGGGTTCAAAATCATTAAGAAGTTGGGCACCCATTTCCAATAGCTATAAAAGACACTCTTCCTTATTGGTAAATATATATTCATGAAATAGGGCAACCTCATCACTTGTATATTAAGGGGCGTTATGACTATGGTTATGATGAATGGATGATGGGGTTGACCATGGTGTGTTAGTATGTAGGCTAAGTGTAGATGGATATTGGGGAAGAATAGGGGAAATTACTTTAGGATTGATGGGATCAAGGTTTAAAGGTAGGCAACCACCCATTTCTAGGGATAGCAAAAGGATCTCATCCTTATTGACAAATAGGTATTGTTCCATGAGAACTGGGTCCAAATCCATGTGGATAGAAGATAAATGAGTGATAGATAAAAGGTAGTCAAATAACAAAAGGGTGATGATGTGAAGTTAGAGTAGGTCTTGGGTAAAAATATGGTCTTTGGACAAAGTAACTCTGAATGATTGAGTTACTATGATAGGTGATAGGTGAGGACAAGATAGACTAAATAGATCTAATATCAGACTAGGATCAAATTTCAAACTGGTAGTGTGATAGGTGCTAATGATCTATCAATAATTCCTAGTTTCAAGTTATAAAGTCAAAGTCAATATAAAGTACAATATAAATAAAATATGTGAGTATCAAAAGAGAGAGATGTCTTAACAAAATAGATCGATATTATTTGAGAAACCAACATATTTTTTTACAAAATATTTGGAGAGATAAATTTTACAATCAAATAGATTAATAAAATGTTGTAAACAATGAAATTTTTATCATTATTTAACTTGAATACTCAAATTCTATACATAGGACTACAAGGAGCAATCATCAAAAGATATTAAACTTGATAAACTTTAGATAATCTATTATAAATAATAATACAAACTAGATATACTTGCGTTGCCTAAGCAATTACTCAACCATCAATTAAAGTACCATTGTATCTATCTATGAAAATCATGCTATCTCAGAGAAGTTACATAGAAGAGAGAGAGATATACGATTGACTTCACAATGTATAAGTCCTTAATACTTATGTTGTTCCTTCTCAAATGAATCATTGATCTCCTTTTATGATTAAAATTTGGTTGAAAAAGAAGTTATATATAATCTTAGTTAGTTATTAGTTTAACTTAATTAATTGACTTTGTAAAATTCAATTAATATAAAAAATTATTAGTTAAGGTTTAATTAAGACTTAAAAGTCTTAATGGATTAAGTATTTTAATATAGACCAGGGACTTCTTAATGGGTGGGGACCCTAATCAATTAATAAATACATAGAATAACATATATCAATAAATAAATAGATAAATCAAAGTTTAATAAAATTCTTATTTATATTGATCTCATAATGCATATTTCCAAAAAATACTCAGGCATATATATACATATCATAAAATTAAAGTGCATTGTACTTTAAAAACCTCATCATCAAAATATCAAAATCTAAAATCAACGTATCAAATATGAAAGTACAAATTTCTACTAACTTAAAGTTAAACATAAAAATAAAAGTTTATTCTACTAACATCCAATAATCATTAGAATTAAAAATAACTTCAATCACTAGCTTCCCTTGATCATTCATGCACTCATTATATTTAATTTTAACTATTGGAAGGTGAACCATATTCATTCCTAAATCATTTGTGGGATCATCCACCTTCAGCTTAATTCATTTGAGAACTCTAACCTCAACTAGGTTGTCTATATCATTCTAACTATCTGATCATTTATTTGAAGTAGGTGGATGAATTTCAAGTCTATGTTTCCTACAACTTAAAATAGGTTCCTTCAAAATTAATTTTCTACACCCTAAGACAGGATCTCTCTGAGATGATGAGGGCTCATTAGAAACAGAAAGCAGGACAAAATTAACAAACTTCTTGTCATGGGATACTTCAATATCAAACTGAGTGATTTTATTACCCTGTTGTTGCTCACTAACATGCTGAATTATCTCTAGGGTATGTGATTGAACTAGAAATTGATGAGGGTTATTCTGTAAATGGTGAGAGAAACTATTATGGGAATGAGTCCTAGCACCAAATCTATGATCATGAAATGCTCTATAACCTCTAAGATTTACAAGATTGAATGGTAAATTATTCAATACATTCTAAAACTTAGGGTCATTAGCATCAAAGTGAATTGACATACTATCACCCCTACTGGTATACCTAGGGATAAATCTCTTAGCCCTGAAACCACCCCTTATAATTGTCTATTCAAGTTTTATTGATTCACATTTTTTGAATTCTGACTGTAAACTTTGTTATCATTACTTCTACTTGATTTAAGTTGATCCCATCCTAACATCCTATGCATTTGAAATATATTCAAATAAGACTAATTATTTATGACTAAAAAAAATCAACATGCATTTATTCAATAAGAAACCAAACTATATATTAAACACATAATCACATATCAATAAAATATCTGAACTGTGTTTGAATGCACAAAACTAAATTTTTCTAACTATATCAATAACATTATAATATTCTATTTGATTTCATAAAAAATATCCCTTAAAAAGTATCTGAAAATTTAAAATAAAATTATATTATCATAATTTTATTTTCACAATATTCTTCTATATTCCTTTGAATTTTATTTTCACTATAATATAATCTTATATATATATATATATATATATATATATATATATATATATATATATATATATCAAACTTGCACAAATTTTCAAACTAATTTAGTCATGTTTAAAATAAGAATTTTTATTCATGACATATATTCCTCAAACTATAAACTGTATAACTATTCAAAATCAATAAATAGATTAAATCATCAAATATTAACTTTGAGTAATAATTTTCCTTTCAAGTCAATATTATAGTTTTCCTACAACTATAACGTCTCTTATTATTCTAAATATTTATGGTTTTAAAATATTATCACAATATTTCATTTTGTCAATCAAAACTTTGATGGAAATAATATACATAAATATTCATGAAAAGCCATTCCAAGTATCAAATTTTAATCACATCAAAACCATTGAAAAATATACCACAACAATTGTTATCTCTATCTGAAGCATTATTTTGAAAATAAATAACCCATTTATAGTTTTTGCATATATTATTTTTCAAGAAATTTCAATAGGAATCAACAGGAACCCTTCACATAGAAAACATTCGACATCACTATGCTAAAACAATTTATCACAGTCTTTCAAACAATCATTAATCTTTCCAATATCTTTAAATTTAACTTCTAGAAGAAAACTCAGAACATCTTAATGGAAAAAAAATTTCAAACAAATTCTTCATGACAAATCAGAAACCAACAGGAAATTCATATAATATATATGTGCAAAACTCATCTCATAATCTTTGCAATGAGGCTCCAAAAATAAAATGATGTGTTTCAAACCATATCACTATATAATATTCAGATAATAGAATTTTAAAATCTAACCCTGCATGCATAAAATATATCTTCTAAATCATATTTTCATAACCAAGGAAAACTATTATTTTACTATTCATTCATTTCCAATGCTTGAACAAAAACTTAGAACACTTTCAAAATATTTCAACTTTAAAAAAACCCTAATATGCACAAACTAAGGTCTCAATAGAATGAAACATCAAATATTTCAATAAGATAAATGCTTTAAAAACTAAAATGTAAACCTAAACAAAAATCTTCCATTATTTCCAAGTCCAACACACTATACTTCTAAAACTTAACCATGTAGGATTTTCCTTGAAAACCCATGAATATATGAAACTTTAGTTTGAAATTAAAAAAATCCACCATTGAATGATATTATTTTAAAATCATTCGAGCACATTCCTTTCCTTTTATATCACTTCTTATGACAGACCATATATTTATTCAAACCCTTCAAAATATTCACAAAATAAAACACACAGAGTTCATCCCTACAACACTCAAAGTTTCAATGAGGATTCTAAAATAATAAACAACATATTTAAAGCACCATAAAAATCTATATTACTCATAGAAAGCCAAAACTAGATGCATATTCAATAAGAAAAGCCTCATATATTCTCAAATATCATGGTCAGACCAAACTAGTAAAGCCACATATTATTATCTTATCATGATAATATTTCAAAAACTAAATCCATTTGCTTCAATATATCATACAAAGAAGTGATATATTCAACCACTAGACTATAAGAATCATTCAAATTTTTGAAAACATACATGCATCGATTTAAACACACGACTTATCAAAAGCTTGTCAACATGCAGACTAGAAACACTTTCCTTTCATGCAACTAAAAATGAATCAAAACAACTCAAAACATTCCTCAAGACTTATTCATTTTATTAATGGCATATCTAGATGTGCATGTCTTCAAACTTTTTGTTCATAAATTTCGTCTTCAAATCCACAATCCAACTCGATAGAGTAACACTTCCACAAGAAAGCTTCAAAAAATGACCAAAATAATGAAAATAAAATTATTTGTAGGCCAATTACCTTGACATAACTACCTTGCTTATGTGCCCAATTTCCATTGGCTTCATTAAAATGATACAAGTACTTGGCATTCTAAGTCGAGTTAGCAATGCCCTTAGACTTAGTGACTACTAAATCATTTGTTAAACCTTTAAATAATCTCCATTAATCGAGTCATATACTCTTTACATTAAGTCCCTCAAACTTCCAAATATTATTACAAGATCTCAAATCATCTGATATGCTTTACATTAACTCACTTTGCCATCTAAGTTACCACGAGGTCTATTGAATAAATTACCAACTCAACCTACCATTATAATGTTTATATACCTCGATATTGCCAACCAATCTTTCCAACTATATCATTTATGAGTCTCGATATACCAATTAAACTCAAATACATCACCTTTTGAAATCACAATTTGTCCTTTTCAAAACTTTATGTTTCAAGACATAAACATTAATCTCTGAAAATAATAAGCCTCGAGACCATCAGGCTCCTCAAAAAATCTAGTCATATTACTTTATAGGACTTAGTATAGGTAATGTTTAAATTAGGAACTTTAAGCCAAATAAAAGACTTGGGATTAATCACTTAGACCCTTTAGGATTCTTTGATAGTCTTAGGAAACAGTTTATCTAAATGTCAATCCCACCTTAACATGTCAACATTAAAAAAATGTTAACTATATTTGCAACTAATCATTATTTGAAACTGATCCATCTATCATACTGATAAATCCACATATAGCTCATATTTTAATTTTCAAATAAAGTTCATGATAAATCAAATGATGTATTTGATTTAATAACCATGAGATTCATTATTTATTCAAATTTTCATAGTCATGACAATCCATTTATATACTTGTAACTAAAATTTTAAATACATATTATGATAAATCTAAAAATGAAAACTAATCTAAAAATTATTATGATAAATCTATACTCAGTGTCTATTTCAAATTTAAAATGTTGTATTGTAATATGATCATGAATCAACTGACAAACAAAATAATTGATCACAAAAATTTATCAATGATAAATACATATGCATATTTTATTCATTCATCTATTTATTCTTTTGAAATCACTTAAAATATAAATAAGAATTAATAAACCAATCATTATCAATTTATGTAATTGAAATTATGCATCTAAATATACTATTAATTGACTAGATCTTCGACACAGTTTTAAAATTTTTGACTGAGTCATCTCTATAGTAGAAAAGTATTAGTTTCATAAAATTGAGGGAGGTGTGCAAAATAGACATAACACTAGCAACTTTGCTAGTCAATTTAAGTAATGAAATTGTAGAAAATAGATTGTCTATTGAATAAAACATAATCTTGATAGTGTGATCTAGGTAAATCATTCTCAAGTAGCTATGAACAAACTTTTTTAATAATAAATTTCAAAAGGGATGAATTGTTCAATTAGTGTGGCACAAAAAAGGAGAATGATATGATAGGGAAGTTCGGGCTAGATGTATGAACTAATACAAATGCCTTAAATATAATATCTAAAAATTAAGTATTACTTCAACAACTAATTATAACTCAACATATATTATTCATGTATAAACAAAACTAAAATCATAAAGAGTAATATCTAAAAATAATTTATACTCACAATAGAATTGTAGCATCCTCGTATTCTTCCTTCATAATGTGAAACTCATCCATTTGTAACACTCATTGATCTTTTCAAAAATAAAATCAAGTTACAATAGAAAGCAAACAAACCCAAAATAAGAAATAATAGAAAAAAATAACAAAAAAAAGAAAGCACAACATGAAAGGAAAATAAGAAAACAAAGAAATAAATAAAAATGAAAAAGAGTTAATCATGAAACAATTTCAAATGATGTTTGTTAACTAAGTAATATAACCAATTTATTAAATATAAAATATTATTTCTAAGTACAATGGTAATTCTATAAGGATCAAGCTATAATGAATCAAATTTATGATGTTTACCAGGATCTTCATGAACTTTGTCTTAATATAACATTAGATCACTAACTTTAAACTTTTTATTAGTAACCTTCTCATTGAAAAACTTTTTTAATTTTTGTTTAGCCCTTTCTCATTGATATTGCTTTAGATTCATCAAAAGCTATTAAATCATGTAATCTTTGTTTAGTAAAATTTATATCTTCAACAACATATTGTAAAATAATTCTAGCTGAAAAAATCTAAAGTTATGTCAGTAAGGTGGCCTCAAATCCATAGGTTAACATGAAAGGTGAATAACTAGTTGATACTTTAACAATATTTATATCAACTTATAAAGATTCAAAAAAATTAAGATGCCAATTCTTTTTATTTCCATAAATTAATTTTTTTATGATTGAAATCAGATTTTTATTTATTGATTCAGCTTGACCATTTCTTTGAGGATAATATTTTGATGAATGATTAGATATAATTGAATATTTTCCCAAAAAAATTATAAATTCATTTGAAACAAACTAAGATCAATTATCAAAAATGATTTCATACAGAACTCTAAATCTAGAGAAAATATGATTTTTTAAAAATAAGATCACTTTTTTTTAAACTTACGCCGGGAGGTGAACTCAGCCCTTGCCGCTGCCTTTGGTGGATAGACCAAGCCTACAAACCCCCCCAGGCACCCACTGGATAAACTTTTTAACGGGACCAGTGATGCAGATGAGTCGGCACACCCTCCGATACCATGAGGCGGGGGGACTTGAACACCTGACCTGCGGAGCATGACCTGAAGACCCTCAATCCATGAAACCAACTGAGCTAACACCCCCGCCCAAAACAAGATCACTTTACCTATTATAAAACTTTTAAGTTTTTTGGCCTCATGCCATTTAGTGAAATAATCTATTGTTGTTAATATATACCTATGAATAGTAAATGAAAGAGGATGCATACCTAAAATAAATTCAATTCCACATTTTGTAAATGGTTTTTTAGGAATAACAAGATTTACCAACAAACAATTGACATAGCATACAAGAACGAACTAACCTATAAGAATCTTGAAATAAACTAGGCCAATAATAATCTGATCTTAAAATCTTATAAGAAGTGGTTTTTACAACATAATGTCCACCATAATTTCCTTCATGATTGCATCTAATAAATTTTTAAATTTGATCATGCATAAGGCATCTTAATAAAACTATATCTCTATTTTGATAAAATATAATTTTTTTTAATAAATATAAATTAAAAAAAATTAACTACAAAGAACATCTTTTCTTTTTATCAAGATTATTAAGACAGACTTAATTTTGAAAATAAAAGACCAAGTCATGATACTAATCATCTTTAGCCAACATACAATCCCATTCATTCATCTCAAGACCAAATTTAAATTTTTTAGAAAAAGAAAAAAAAATTATGGTCTTTAAATGAGGCTTTGCTTTTAGAGTATCATCAACTGACAAGACCAAACTATTAATATCTGAAGAAACATTTTAAACTAAATGTTTTACCAAATCATTACCTTTAATTATTTTTGAGGTTTCAAATTCAAGATCAAATTCTTAATTTCATAATATCTACTTAGCAAGCATTTCTTGAATGGTTGGTTGTTTTAAAAGATAATATAAACTAAGTACATTAGATTGCACAAAAACTTTGTTTCTTATCAACAAATAGTGAAATTTAATCAAAGAAGAAATCAATGGGAAAACAAATTTATCAATACGAGGGTACCTAGTTTTGGCTTCTTTTAAAACTTAACTCATATAATCAATTGGTTTTTCATCATTATTTTAAAACTCTTGAGTGATAATAGATTTAATTACTTTTTCAATAACATTAACATAAAGAATAAATGCTTTTTTAAAATATGACTTGGCAAGAACTGAAACACATGCAATTGCATTTTAATGTTAATGAATGCTAAATTAGCACTTCATCCAAAGTATAAATTTTATCTTTTTTAAGTAATAATTGCAAAAGATTAGACTTATCAAAAAAATATAATATGAATTTTCTAACAAAGTTTATTTTACCAAAGAATGATCTTAAACTAGATTGATCCTTAGGAGGAGGTAACTCTTTAATAGCTTTAATGCATTCATGATCTATGAAAATGACATCCTTAGAAATAATATGTCCTAATAACTTACCTTCGGTATCGCCAAAAATAGATTTATTTAAATTTAAATAGATTTTATACTTTCTGAATCTTGTGAAAACTTTACAAAGATGATCTACTTTTTTTCATCTTTCAAATGAATGGTGAGGTCATCTAAATAAACTTGAATAACAACGTCAATCAAATTATTAAAAGCAATATGCATAGCTCTTTGAAAAGTAGCTCCTGTATTCATTAATCCAAAAGGTATTTTGTTATAACCAAAAGTCTCTCTATGAGTAGTAAAAGTATTCTTATGTCTATCTTTAGGATTTACAAAAATTTGATTATAATAAAAGAATCTAGCTAATAAAGATATCATTTCTGATCTGGCAACTTGTAAAATTTGATCAATACTTGGTAGAAAAGTTTTATCTTTAACACTAACTTTATTCAAATCTTTAAAATCAACACATAGTCTAATATCACTATTTTTATTCCTAACTGGCACTAAATTAACTACTTATTCAAAATATTTTACAAAAAAATAATACCAGCATCAATCATTTTGTTTAGCTCTTTGTTAATGGTGCCTTCTAACAAAGAGATAATTATTCATATTTTATATCTTACAAGTTTAATACTAAATTTTATAATTATACCTTGTTTAATAATATCATTATCATAGCCTTTAAGATCTTTATATGTCTAGGTAAACACATCAATAAATTCTTTAAATAACTTAATGAGTTTAACCTTCTCACTTGCATTAAATTAAACTCCTAAAGACAGTATTAGGATCCTCTTCTATACCTAAGTTGATGGTAATAGTCTCACTTATGATTCTCATAGAAGGTTCTTCCATTCTATAAATTTTGGGTTGATTGCTAAGTGTAAACATAGATGCTAAATTTACTAAACTAGTAGGGAATTTATTAGTACTTAATTATAAATAATCTTCACAATTTAATACATAATCATCACAATCAAAATAATTACTTTTAATGAAAGAATCTATGTGTTCATCACAACTAAAAATAAGACAATTATCATTCAAATTAAAAAATTTAGGTCACAAAATTTTAATATAAGAGAAGTATGTGGTTGGTTCACTCTCAATTTGAGTTGAGTTAGATACAAAAATAGTAAGCCTATCAACTCTAATATCATATTCTTTAAGAATATGAGTGATGTTGAAGGCCTAAAAATGCTCAAGTAAATACCAAATTTTTTGTGTATAATGATGTAGATAAGTTTGATTAGTTTTAATTTTTTTTGAACTTATCTAACAACTAATTCAAAATCTCCAAAGACTTTTAAATGTTTAATGTTAAGTTCAATGGATTTTTCTAAACTTAAACATAATGCTTCAAATTTTATAGTATTATTAGTGTTTTTAAATAATAATTTGAAGGCATAACAAAAAAATTACCAACATGAGAAATTAAACAAATTTTAGTACCATTATCTTGTTGAAAACAAGCTCCATCAAAATAAAGTGATAATAAAATATTTTTTTCAAATAGTTCTTCATACTGATTTTTTGGTTCATCTAAATTTAGCAACTCATAGATTCTAATTTTTGTCTCAAAATAAGCAATAGTATAAGAAGCAGATGATTATATAGGTGTACTAGACCAATCTTCTCTTTTAATGAAAGCAATCTTATTACTAATAGGAACCCATGTGATATCTTTTCCCACAAAAGCACTAGTTTCTTTTGACTAATCTTTTTCTAACAACATAGCATAATTATTAAGAATATCTAAAAATTGAACATTAGTCATGCATCTAATTCTTTCATTTTGGGCAATCTTAATAATTATGTCTTGAAACTTACCATAACTTTTAGTTTATCTATAATCAAATCCAGTAAGTTTCCTATTATCAATTTCATAAGATAATCTTAATAAATCTGTAATGAATTTAGGCATTATATTCTTCAAAGCACCTGTATCTAAGATACAATTATGGATTACTTTATTAGTAATTTTGATTTTAACATAAAAAAGAGGTATATAGTCTACAATAGGATCATAATTTTGAGCAAAAATAGTTGATTGTTCATTACCGCCTTCTTTTTGTAAGTTTACATTTTAAAGATTCTTAACAACTTTATTAATTTTATCAAGTTATCCTAAAAGATTAGCTGCTTGTAATAAAGAGAATCCAACTTTAATTGTTGATAAATCATCAATTATATTATAATTTTTAGCATCGGACTGTCAAAAATTCTTAAACTTATAATGTTAATATTGACTATTATTATTATAATAAATTGACAAAGGAATATTTTGAGAAGAATTATCAGTGGAACTACTTGAAGCATTGTTATAAAATATTTTACTTTTATCATCAAAATAAGAATCATTATTTGTTGTTTTATTATTTTGAGTAGATTTATAATCTTTATTTCTAGTATTAAAAATATAAACACCTTCATTTTTTGACGGATCATCAAGAACACACATGTTTATGTTGTCTACTAGATCTTTAGATATGAGATCTTTCCCTTGATTTTTTTTTTTAAATTATGGACAACACATGAATTTGGATCATGATCCAATTCATAAACATTACAATAATAAGCAATTTTTTTTTTTACGTTCAACATTATTTCTATCAGATGAAGAAGATTTATCATTCAATTGTCTTTTAACAGTGACCAACTCATTTCCTAGACTTTCAATATTTTTTTATTTTTTTATTTTATTTTTATTTTATTTTGTATTATTCATATTTAAACTTGTATAAGACCTATATTTAAATCTAATATGTTTAAGTTTCTATTCATATTCAATGCAGAATATTAAATTGTCATCATACTCTATAATATCCTTATTCTCTAAGGCCATTTTATATTTTAGAGGTAAAGCACTACAAAAATAAAGTCTAGATAACTTTTTAAAAGGTTTAAGATCATAATGAATCTTTTGATGCAACTTAGTGAATCTAATAATGAAATGATAAATGGTCTCACCTAGATCAAGAGAAAAATTCACAAGATCATTGACTAGGTTGAAGTCTTCTTTAGCTTTTCCAAAAGATAACTCTAGCCATTCTTAAATATTTTTTCATGTGCTAATGACCTTAGTAGATAAACTAATAAAAACTTGGTAAGCTTTCCCTTCAAGTTTTAAATCAAAAACTCTTAAACAAATCTTTTCATCTTTTATATCAAGACTAGTACAAACTAACCTAAATTCTTCTAAATTATCTTTTCAAGATTCTCTAGGAGCTCCAAAAAAAATTTCTACATTTAATCCTTTAAGAGAATGTAACTTTCCAAGACAATTTCCATATTAATTAGATTGGTATAAATCTATAGTGTTATAACTATTTGATGTTCTTCTTCAGCTTCAACTTCATCTTCTCCTTTAGTGAGATCATTGTAATCTCTATTGTTTTGTAGTTTGTGAATCAACTCTTATATTCTCACTTTTACTTGATCTCCCATTAGAGACTTCAACTATCTCTTCTATCTAAATTGGCTAATTTTATTAAACTTGATTAACTTGATTTATATCAATAGGTTCAGAGGGCAAAATCAGATCATTAAAAATAAATGAATTAGAAAAAAATGAATTCTAAGCCTAGGATTAGTAGTTAAAACTCTAGCTTTGTCTTTTTGAATTTATCTATTTATATTTAAAATATCTTTTTGAGTTTTATGAGTAAGACTAAAATATCAATCTATCTCAAATTATACAATCTCTTCTTCTTCATTTATGACTTGAATAAGATGATAAACATTCTGAAGATGATTACACCATGCATAATGAGTTAGATTAAAATCCACATCAACTTGATCATCAATAATATTAATTCTAGGTTGGATGATAGGAAGTTATCTTCTAAGTACTATGAGTAAAAAAAAAACAAGACTCTTAACAAATATGATTTCTAAATGAATCTCCCTAGTGGAGTCACCAGATTTATTGATGATAAAAATTATACCATCAAATAATCAATCTTTTTGCCTATTGTGAATGTTAAGTTAAAATCATACCAGTCTAATAGTAAGGTTTTAAAAGTTCAATTAAGATAGTAAAGATGTGATGAATTTTTTAAATGTTTTGAGAAATAATGAATAAGCTATCAAATATAACATATTTTATTATAATTTTAGAAATCTACTTTATCAAATAATGAATTAGTTTAGATATGAATATGTAATCTATCATATTCGATAAAGAAGACCTATAAACAAGATAGTATCTTGAAGAAAAGAAATATGATTCAATAATAATATATTTCAAAGTAGTATCTTATTTTTTCTACTGTATCAACTTTTGAATAATATCAAGATAATAAATCAAAAATATAAAGTAAAATAGAATTGAGATAAATCAAGATAAACAAACTTTCTATCGAGTAAACAATCAAATGAAACTTAACACATAAGAGACATAATAATAATAATAATAACCAACAAACTAAAATAAATAAAGATAGAATAACAATTAATTAAAAGAGAGATAATAAACTATTTAAAGAAAGTATTAAAATAAACATAAATGAACAAATCTAACTTAACTGAGTCTTACCAACTACCTAATTATAAACTAGATCTAATTCTAAACTATAAAATAAGAAAACTAATAATCCTACAAAATAGAATAATCTAAAATTAAACTGAGTCTACAACTAATTAATCTAAAATCTAATTAAGTCTAACTCAAAGAGAATAAAATCAAGGAAATTAAACTAAGAAACTAACCTAGAATAAAAATGGAAAAGAACAAAAGCTAAAGCAAATTAAGATATATTAAAACTAAAAGAAACAAAAAAGAAAATTATATTTATTAAAGATTAATCTAAATCAAATTAAATTAGACTAAAGTCAAAGTCAATATAAAGTGAAATATGGATAAAACATGTGAGTTTCAAAAGAGAGAGTCATCGTAGCAAAATAGATCGATTTTATTTAAAAAATCATCTTTTTTTACAAAATATATTGAGAGATAATTTTTGCGTTCAAATAGATCAATGATATGTCGCAAACAATCAATTTTTTAGCATTAATCAGGTTGTATACTCAGATTTTGTACATAAAACCATAAGAAGTAATCATCAAAAGATATTAAACGTGACAAACTTTAGATAATCTATTATAAATGATAATACAAAACTAGATATACCTACATTGCCTAAGCAATTACTCAATCGTTAGAGAAAGTACCATTGGGTCTATCTATAAAAGTTATGCTATCTCAAAGAAGTTTCATAAAAGAGAGAGATAAATGATTGATTTCATAATGAATAAGTCTTCAATACCTGTGTTGTTCCCCCTCCTCAAATGAATCTTTGATCTCCTTTTATGCTTCAAATTTGGTTGAAAAATAAATTATAACTAACCTTGGTTAGTTATTAGTTTAACTTAATTAATTAATTTTGTAAAAGTCAATTAATATAAACATTTATTTGTTAAGGTTTAATTAAGACTTAAAAGTCTTAATGGATCAAGTATTTTAATATAGATTGGACACTTCTTAACGGGTGGGGACCCTAATCAATTAATAATAAGAATAACATATATAAATAATAAATAGATAAATGAAAGTTTAATAAAATTCTTATTTATATTAATCCCATAATGTAGAGTTCTAAAAATTACTTAGGCTTATATATATATATATATATATATATATATATATATATATATCATAAAATTAAAATATGTTGTACTTTCAAAACCTCATCATCACAATATCAAAATGTAAAATCAAAGTATAAAATTTGAGAGTATAGAATTCTTCCAACTTAAAGTTAAACATGAAAATAAAATTGTATCCTGCTGACATCCAATGATCATCAAAATCAAAAAGAATTTCAATCACTAGCTTCCCTTATTCATTTACACACTCATTGTATTCCATTTCAATTGTTGGAAGGTGAAACATATTTATTCTGGAATCACTTGTGGGATTATTCACCTCTAGCTTAATTTGTTTGAGAACTCTGACCTCAATTGGGGTGTCTGTATCATTTTGACTATCTGATCATTTATCTAAAGTAGTTAGATAAATTTAAAGACTATGTTTCTTGTAACTTAAAATAAGTTCCTTCAACTTAATTTTATTCACTCTAAGATAGGATCTCTTTGAGATGATGAGGGCTCATTATAAATAGAAGATAGGACAAGATTAAAAAATTTCTTGTCATGAGCTACTTTAATATCAAACTAAGTGGATTCATTAACCTATTGTGGCTCACTAACATGCTAACTTCTCTTTGGGGTAGGTGACTGAACTAGCAATTGATGAGGGATAGTATACAAATGGTGAGAGGAACTTCTATGGGAATGAGTCCTAGCACCAAATCTATGACCGTGAAATCCTCTATAACCTCTAGAATTTGTAGGATTGAAGGAAAAATTGTTCAATACATTTCAGAACTTAGGGTCATTATCATCAAAGTGGATTGACAACCTAGCACCCCTACTGACATACCTAGGGTCAAATCTCCTAGCATTGAAATTGTCCCTTGGGAATTGTCTATTCAATTTTTGTTGATTCACATTGTTTGAATTCTAACCCCATCTTTTGTTATCATTAATTTAACTTGATCTGGGTTGATCTCATCCCAACATCCTATGCATTTGAAATATATTCAAAGAAGACTAATTATATATGATTGAAAAAAATCAACATGTATTTATTTAATATTAAACCAAACTATATATAAAACACACAGTCAGATATCAATAAAAATCTTTGAATTGTCTTTGACTACCCAAAACTAAATTATTCCAAATGTATCAATCAACATTTTAATATTCTACTTGATTTCATCATAAATATTCCTTATTCAAATTCTACTTAGGCAATGTAGGTATATAGCATAATATAAATGAATATAGCAGATTATCTAAAGTTTGTCACATTTCAAAGGAATATAGCAGAATATTGTGAAAACAAAATTATGATATAAATTATCATAATTTTGTTTTCACAATATTCTGCTATATTCCTTTGAATTCTATTTTCACTATTATATAATCTCACATATATATATTTTTCAAATAAAACTTGCACAAATTTCCAAACCAATTCAGTCATATCTAAAAGAAAAATTCTTATTCCTGACATATATTCCTCAAACTATAAACTGTATAACTATTCAAAATCAAGTAAGAGATTAAATCATCAAGTATGAACTTTGAGTAATAATTTGTCCTTCCAAGTAAATATTATACTTTTTTTTTCAACTATAACATCTCTTATTATTCTAAATATTGTTGGTTTATAAATATTATCACAATATTTCATTTTGTTAATCAAAACCGTGATGGAAATAATATACTCAGATTTTCATGAAAAGTCATTTCAAATATCAAATTCTAGTTACTCTAAAACCATTGCAAAGTATACCATAACAACTGTTATCTCTATCTAAAGCATTATTAAAAAAATAAATAACCCATTTATAGTTTCTACATATATACTTTTTCAATAAATTTCAACAGAAATCAACATGACCTCTTCACATATAAAACATGCAACATCACTATACTGAAATAATTTATCACAGTCTTTCAAACAACCATTAATCTTTCCAATATCTTCAAATTTGAATTCTACACGAAAACCTAGAATATCTTAATGGAAAAAAAAATTAAATAAATTCTTCACGACATACTAGAAACCAATAGCCTATCCATATAATATCTCTATGTAAAACTCATCTCATAATCTTTACAATAAGTCTCCAAACATAAAATGATGCATTTCAAACCATATCACTGTATAATATTTAGACAATAAAATTTAGAAACATAACCTTGCATGTCTATAATATATCTTCTAAATCATATTTTTGAAATCAAGGAAAACTATTTCTTTATTGTTCATTCATTTCAAATGCTTGAGAAAAAACTTAAAATGCTTTCAAAATATTCTAATTTTTACAAAACCCTAATATGCACAAACTAAGGTCTCAATAAAATGAAACATCAAATATTTCAATAAGACAAAACTTTTAAAAATTGAAATGCAAACCTAGATAAAAATCTTTCATTATTTCCAAGTCTAACACACTATAATTCCAAAACTTAACCATGTAGGATTTTCTATCAAAACCCATGAATACATGAAACTATAGTTTGAAATAAAATAAAGCCACCACTAAATGATACTATTTTAAAATCATTCAAGCACATTCCTTTCCTTTTATATCACTTCTTATGAAAGATCATATATTTAATCAAACCCTTCAAAATATTCATGAAATAAAACACACAAAGTTCATCCCTACAACACTCAAATTGTCAACAAGGCCTTTGAGACTATAAATGACATGTTTGAAGCACCATAACAGTCTATATTACTCATAGAAACCCAACACTTGATGTATATTCAACAAAAAAATCCTCATATATTTCTAAATATCATGTTTAGACCAAACTAGTAAAGCCACATATTCTTATCTTATCATGAAAATATATCAAAAATTAAATCCATTTTCTTCAATATCTCATGAAAAAAAGTGATATATTCTACCACTAAACTCTAAGCATCATTCAACTTTCCAAAAACATACATGCACATATTTAAACACATGGCTTATCAAAAGCTTCTCAACATGCAGACTAGAAATGCTTTCTTTCCATGCAATTGAAAACCAAATCATAACAACTCAAACCATTCCTTAATACGTATCCATTTTGTTCACAACAAACCTATATGTACGCTCCTTCAAACTTTCTATTCACAAATCTCATCTATAACTCTACAATCCAACTCGATAAAGTAACCCTTCCATAAGAAAGCTTAAAAAAATGACCAAAATAATGAAAATGAAGTTATTTGTAAACCAAGTCACTCGACATAACTACCTTGCTTACATGTCCAATTTTCATTGGCTTCATTAAAATTGATACAAGTACTTAGCATTCTACCAACCAAGTTAGAGATGCCCTCGGACTTAGTGACTACTAAATCCTTTGCTAAACCTTTAACTAATCTTTGTTAATCAAGGCATGTACTCTTTGAATTAAGTCCCTCAAACTACCAAATGATCTTACAAGATCTCAAAGCATCTAATATGCTTTACATTAACTCACCTTGTCATCTGAGTTACCATGAGATCTACCAAATGGATTGCCAGCTCAACCTTCCATTACAATGTTTATATACTTTGAGACTGCCAACCAATCTTTCCAACTATGTCATTCATGAGTCTCGAATTACCAATTAAACTCAAATACATCACCTTTTGAAACCACAATTTGTCCCCTCTGAAATTTTATGTTTAGAGACATAACCATTAATATTTGAAAATAATAAGCCTTGAGACCATTAGGTTCCTCAAAAAATTAGTCATATTACTTTATAGGACTTAGTATGGGTAATTTTTTAATTAGGAACTTTAGCCAAATAAAGGACTTGGGATTAACCAATTAGACCCTTTATAATTCTTTGATAGCCTTAGGAAATCATTTATCCAAATGTCAATCTAACCTTAACATGTCAACATTAAAAAAAATGTTAACTATATTTACAACTAATCATGATTTTAAACTGATCCATCCATCACACTAATAAATCCACATAAAGATCATAGTTGAATTTTCAAATGAAGTTCATGATAAATCAAATGATGTATTTGATTTAAAACCCATGAGATGCATTATTTTTTCAAACTGTAATAGTAATGATAATCAATTTATATACTTGTAACTAAAAATGTATTAACCAGAAAACCATTATTACCATTCAATATATCCTTCCATCTGAGTCAAACCAAGTTTCATATTTCCATGAAAATATTAAATTGATTACCACAATCTACTCAAGCTGTCAAAACTAAAAACTAATCCAAAAATTGTTATGATAAATCCATACTTAGTGTCTCTATTTCAAATTGAAAATTTTGTATTGTAATTTGGTAATGAATTGACTGACAAACAAAATAACTGGTCATAAACATTCATCAATGGTAAAAACATATGCATATTTAATTCATTCATCTATTTATGCTTTTAAAACCACTTAAAATATAAATATGAATTTATAAACCAATCATCATGAACTTATTTAATTGAAAATATGCATCTAAATATACTATTAATTGACTAGGTCTCTGACATAGTTTTAAGCTTCACGACCAAGTCATCTCCATGACAGAAAAGTATTAGTTTCAAAAAATTGAGGGGGGTGTAAAAAATAGGCATAACAGACTATGACAAGTGCATGTGTGTCACTTCCACATCACGTTTCTCCCTGAAAAATAAAAATGAGAAGGGTTTATTAGTGGTTTTTTATTCTCAGAGACTTGCCACTAGGACACAAGGCAGAGAGAATACACTATTGTAGCTCTCATGTAAAGACAAAAATAAAATAAAAATTGATTAAATAATTAATTGAGTGTGATATATATGAAGATATATAAAATATGAATTTTAAAATGCCAAAATCTTTGATAGGTGTCTTGCAAGGCAAGTGATTAGTAGGTTCAATTTGGCAATATTGAGGGGTAACCTGTAAGATAGGATGTTAGACAAAAATATGACCTACAAGATAAGATATTATTAGTCTTAAGAAAGACAAAATTTCTAATAAATTTATCTTATAAAAATCCAAATAAAAGGTTAGTCCAGTAAGCCTTAAAAAATACTAAAAAAAAATCATAGGTTTTACACTATATAATTTTTTTAATGAGGGGACATGATGCAGGGCTGTAGGGGTGATATCCCTTAGCAGGTTCAAGGGGTATCACCCCTTATAGGGTTTGGGGGCAATTTGGGACATGTGGGATGCTTAGAATGACTCAAAATACACTAAAAATGATTGTAAAATTTGCACTCAAAAAAGATAATTTAAAATCAAAAAATGAATACAAAATTACTACTAGAGTTATTAAAATTGCTCATACAAATTCAATGTTATGAAAAATCACTTTTAGAAAGTCAAAATTGCAAATATAGACTATTAATATTGCAAACAATTAGCATACTATTATAGTAACCACATGGTTAAGTATATTCAAAATCGCTTATAAAACCTACAAAATTTTAAGTGTAATTAAACATTATTACAAAACTACAACTGTAAATAAATGGTATTGAAAAACCATAGATTACAATAAAGAAAAAAAGAAATAAAGAAGCAATTTTGCAATAAGTAAGAAAAAATCCTATTTTCAAAATCGCTAATAAGAGTAATCCCGTAGTTACAATATTACATCAAATAGAACACAATGTTATGGTTACTGAATTTTTTTGACTAGAATGATGATATATTCTTAATTGCCTTACAAATAGTCAAAATAGATAAACAAAATGTACAACTGATATAAAAAATGAAGTATTTAACAAGAAATGGGATGATATGGATTTATACGAATGATTTCTAACCAAATGATAATAGGAAATGTTTAAAAACCTTGTTAATTACTTATGAAATATTATGATATTGTGATTAAATTAAATGGTCAACCGATAATAAGTAAATTAAACTTAAAAACCCACAACTAGGCAATCTTCAATTTTGAAACAGGGTGGGGAAAGAGGCTTTGAATTGATAACAAGAATCTTTTGGTCCCTAAAAAATAAAATTAGAGACAAAAATAAAACTTTACAAAGTCTAATAAATGCTCAAAAATTTTAAGGTAATTTTACTAAGATCCTAAGATATATAGGTTTCAAAATCACTAGTCACAAGTCAACTATAATATTGTAACTAGCAATAGGTGATTTTGCACAAAATAAAAGTAGCCAAGGACCATACAAACTCTTTACAAGAGCTTTTTTGTTCCTACAAAAGTAAGTTATGTTCAAAACCAAAATAATGCAGTCGTTATAAAATCCTAGAATTATTAATTAGTTGGATCAAAATCTAATTTACATGTGTTTCAAGTGTAAAGTAAAATCGTAACTATATATAACAAAATCATAAATTTTGTTGCGGTTAGATTTTTTATAAAATAATAACTAAATTCAAAATCAAATTCATTCATTTAAAATTGCAATCTAAAAATAAATATCACAACTACATATCAAAATTGCCTATTTTGAGTTGCGATTTTGTACAAACTTAATGAAAGTTAGGTTAGCGGTTAAGCTGGCGGTTTGCTCAAAATTATGACCTTCGAGGTCAAAATAATTACTTGAAAAGGCACCTTCGCTAATCAATTTGTCAAGATCGATATTGACCAGGAATAATTTTTTTTTGAAAATTTGAGCCCCAAATTCTTGTTTAATCCAACTTGCAAGTTGAATTAATCATACTTCAAATACACCAAGTCAGCTCAAAGGAGGGCTCCCACTATGGTCACCAAATGTGAGATGATAAATTTGAGCAATTTTTTATAGGTATGAAATTATATCGAAAATACCCAAATTATCAATCTACAAGTGAAATTTTAGAGCCAATTAGGATTACAATGCAAATACAAATGAATCATTCATACCAGCATTACATTCTAAAAGCTAAGTGCTCTAAATCAAGATCAAAACAAGAAAAAGAGTGTGATTATGAATTATGGATTACCTTTAGCCTCAAAATAGTGAAAACATGTGATTGGATTGATAAATTAACTTGGATGATAGTTTGATAGAGATTTAGTTGATACAATATTTTAGCATGAAGGCTCAGAGATTATATAGTTAGTTTTGCAATGGAGGGGTGGTTGATTTTCAATAGGAAATGGAGGGAGATTTTCCAATGAATTAAAACTTTAGTGGAAGCTTCTAGAGAAGAAGATTATAGAGAGGAAGGAGGGAATTATAAAGAATTTAAAATTCCTTAGAATTCTCTAAAGAGAGAACACTCTAGAAAAAGAGAAGTGTGGTTGAGAGTTATAGATTCCATTAGGGAATCTAGATAGGGGATAGGATTGTAGGACAGCCTAGGAGTATGTATGTAGGTGGGATTTTGAATTAAAAATTCACAATATAATAGATAAATGGGATTAGGTGATAATCAAGATAGATTAGAAGAATTAATGAAGACATGGGAAGGGGTAAGGTTGATGTATGATAAAATGAATGAAGGAGATGTTAGAAAAATTATTAAGAGTTAGGAGGAATTAGATAAAGTTGGGTGAGATTATTAATTATTAGATGAAATTACCGATGTTAGTGTCGACTAATAATAATATTAGTGACGATAAATGAAGTGAGCAAATTTAAGTGTGTACACATGGGTTTAAAATATTATGTATTTTTTAATATCTCAGTAGACATAGATCAGATTTTGGTCATGTAGTCATTGTTACTTTATTTTCTTGAAATAAAGTTTACAACATAAAATATCTTTATACAATTGCTTTTGTCACTATGGTAGAAAGGATCACTTTACAAGGGTGAGAGGCATAAACCTTGAAACATTTTATTATTATTTAAGATGATGGTGGAGATTGAAAATGCATTTTACATAGGTTATTTGGCTGAATGACAACTACGTCATAGATAAGGAAGGTCAATAGGTCTAAATTTAATTAATCACATCTATTGTGAGTTTTAAATGATGGTAAATCTATGGAAAACCTAATGTTTTTTGGATTAGTGCACAATAAAACATTTGTTTTATATATTTTGTGCAATATATATGCATGCATCGACTAGGGTTTGGGTATACCATTATTGGGATGTGGGTTAAATTTGAATGTGTCTTTACATAAATGGAGTGAGGATATTTTATATATATATATTTTCTGGGTGAAACTGATGCAATATTTTTTTCATAGTAAATTTTGTGGTGGATAATATTTGTAGATGGTTTTATCTATCCTCATGATGTAAATCATTAGTTTGTAAAGACAAAATCCATAAACCTCATATCAATTTTTGGTTATGATTTGGTTTGTTAGTTATTAATAACACAATTTTATTTCCTTCAAAATGATATGGTTTTTCATATCATTACAGGTTTGAAATAGCATGTAGTTTTGATAGCTTGGCATGTATACACTAGAATTTAAGTATGTAGTCTATGGGAGGTCCTTTTTTTACTAAGTCTTGCAATTGAACATATCCATGTATAGTTGTATTTTTCATTATGGTAAAAATGATAAATAATTTATGGTTATGATTTAGTGTGTTTCTCGTTGGTGATGCAATATTTTTAATTCTTTCTGATGAGAATGGAGATTAAAAATGAGTTTTAGATAGTTTTTTCATGATGTCATGGGTTTGAAACATTGTGTCACTTTAACAATTCAATATACCTGGATAATATTTTAGGAATTTAATTGATTTAAGTTCATTTATATTTTTTAAACAAGGTTTATGATGGAAAATATTTGTGTATAGATTTCTATATCGTTATCGTGGAAAGACTTGGCTTACAAGGGTGAGAGTCATAGACATAGAAATTGTTTCTAGTTCTAATTTGTGTTTTTTCTTGTATTCTTTAAAGTGAAAATGGAGATTGAAAAAAAATCTCTAGTTTCATCTTAAAGAATTAAAAAATTGTTTCAAGATCTATAGCTCTTATTAGGATTTATGTAAGAATAGGTTATGGGATTCAAATGTTTTTTAGTTTTGAGTGATCACCAAAGATAAACAAGAGATTAGGTACACATCCATTGTTAGGTCAGTGTAGTGGAATTACACACACACACACACACACACACACACACACACACACACACACACACACACACACACACACACACACACACACACACACACACACACACACATATATTAGTGACACTGATATATATATTTTTAATAAGATTTGTGTGTAAAATATATGTGGATACTTTTCTTTATCATTTTCACACAAAAATTTATTTGTTTTTTCTCTTTGTGGTTAGATCTATTATGAAAAATTTACCTTTTTTGTTTTTACATAACGAAACATTCATTTTTATTATTCATTAGGATAGCAAAGGCATAACGTTTTTCCTTAGCTCATTGTGTATATCCCATAGATTTGGAATGTAACCATTTTTAGGGGGGTTGAGCTTGAATCAGTTTTTTTTTGTGAATGTGGTTAGAATATTATTTTTCTCTAACTTTTGTTTCTAACACTGATATAATTTTTCTTGAGAATAATGTTTATAATGGCTATTTATATATGCTGCAAAATTTGTGGCTTTCAAATGTCATGTAGTTTTGATAGATCAATACGTATAAACCAAATATTGGTCATGTAACCATTGTTAGGTCAATTTTTTTTAAAAATAAATTATGTTTGTAGTGGAAAATACCTATGGAAATTTGTATTTGTTGTCATGTTGGAAAGGTTCAGTTTACAACTTAGGTGAGAGCCATAAAACTTGAAAATATTTTTGTTTGTGACTTTGTTTGTTGGTTGATTTCAATGTGGTATTTTCATTATTTAAGATGATATTATATAATGAAAAAGGATTTTAGATATTTTTTTCTTGTATTTTTTTGATAAATATAAATTTATCTTATTGGTATTAATGTAATAAAATAGGTCATAGAGTAAGTCATGGATGTCTTGATTGTTCCATCTGTGATCTAGGAATTTGACTAATAAGAGGATGGTTAGTATGGTGTTAGTTCCAAAATGAAAACAAAATGAAAGAAACACACTAATAGCATAACATATCTAGGCCTAGACACTAGAGAGAGCTTAGTTAACAAAAACAAATGACAAACACAACTAAAAAGTAAGGAATAAAACATAAAAATTCCTTTACCTTCCTTGGATGCTTCAAATGCCTTTGTAGTGGTGGCTTGCTCGGCTTGTGCTCATGAATTCATTGGTAATGGAAGCTTGGCTACGCCCATCTCTCCTTGGCACCTTTGGCTTGTGGCTTAGATTGGCTTGGAATCAATTTGACATGGTAACACTAATTATCAATACTTTGAATATATTTGAGCATAATAAATTTTCACCAAAATAGCTTAGAAATGATGTGGTAAGACCTCTTATTTATAAATTTTGGCAAATTTTTAGAATCAACCTAAACCATACATCTCAAGATTGAGATGTGTGGCTAAGGATTAATCCAATTATGTAATTAAAATTGTTAAGTAGGCTCATCAATATTTGGGATAAAGAAGCAATTAAGAGGCATGGAGGGCATTGATGAGGCATGGGAGGCATGAATCCTGATATTTGTAGCATTTATGGCCTAGGGATGTCTTCCTAATAAATGAGGTCACATGATGATGCAGATATTCCATATTCATTTCCAAAACAGATTATTCAACAAGTTTCCATGGAATTATTAATTAGGCCTTGATTTGGATTAATTAGCTCTTAAGCATTCTTAAGCACCTTATGCACAAATTACTCAAATTGATCATAATGCCTTGTTATTGGTCCAAAATTTGACTAAATTCGAATTAGAAGGTGATATCAGATGCATTAGATCCGTATTCCCATTTAGGATGTTATCAATAGTAAATAACAAAGGCACGCATCTTGTACAAGAGATTTGATAGGAAAGAGCAATCTAGAGTACCTAGGTGTAAAATTGACACTTTGGCTCAGAATGATCTAATCAAAGTTAGCTATCCCATAAATTGCATTGCCCCATTTAGGGATAACCTGGCTAAAATTGACACTTGAATATGTCAGTTTCACATCATTTAGCGTGTTTTACTATTTTTAGGCCAAATTGTGTATTTTAAGTGGAAATTGGCCAAAAACTTGGTTGGAGGTCATCGGTTGCCATATTTAGGTGTCTACACCATTAACTTATCCTAATATGTAGTTAACAATGACATGTTATCTACTAGTGAGGTGATGGGAGATATGACCATATGAGAGGTGAATAAATTTTACTAATAACATTTTTTTCCATTACTAATTACATATCATAATAAAACTGCCAGAAAGAACCTCGTATTTTATCCATGAGTGGTTGTCCACATTAGATCTTAAATAATGAATATGAATGGAGTATGGCTACATTCTAGTGGTGGATACATTTTAGGAATGGAGTATGATTGGATGTGGGTTGTTTTTTCATAGAGAGGTGGTGGTAGATACAGAAAGATGAGAAGTCAATAAATTTAATGAATGACATTTACTTTTGTTTCTATATTTGGTAAGTCTATTGTAATAATATTGTTAAATGTTCTTTCTTTTCACATAGTTAAACATTATTTTTGCATATCCAGTGGGATAGTGAAAATATAACATTTTAATAGTTTGGCATGCATAGACTATAGATTAGAAATGCTACCATATTAGGTAACCTAATGTATAATGAGTGCATCTATTAAATATGGTGAGAATAATTTGTTTTTTTACTAAGATTTTTGGTTGAAAATATCTAATGAAGCTAATAACCATAAACCTTAAAGTGATTTTTTTTTGTAATTTAGTTCATTAGTCCTAATGTTTTTTTAATTAATTATATGAGTTTTTAGTTCTAATATGTGCATACCCAATACACACCCACTCCAATAATGTCTTCTATTCTTCTTTAAAATATATATCTATAGCTCTGCAAGGTCATGATTTCATTTGTAACGAAAGACCTGTAGGTATTTATGTTTTTGTGATAGATGCCATAATTTTTTTCCCTTGAATTTTAATGTTTATATAAGGATGTCAAGTTCATTTATAATATTCTATAAGGAATATTATAAATGTATTCTTTATAATAATCTAACTTGTAAGTTTAATAACACAACAAGACACGTTAGGATCACTAATTTTTTCTAAATGACTAATATGGGTTCTTGTTAGTTTGGGAAGGTTTGTTGATTTAATTTTAAGAATTTTGGGGACAAAATTCATATGTTTGGATTTTCATTATTTATTTTATTTAGAGAATGTGTTTCATGGAATTTCATTCCTTCTTCTCAAATAATTTTTTATAGGTTTTCAGGGTCATGATTTTTTAATACCTGAACCCTATCTTATCCTTGTTGTGCTAGCTTATGATTTTTGATAAACTTCACATATAAGTTTCAGTCAAATTTATCATCATATCAAGGTAGGATTTATTCTTTGAATAAAATAAATAATTTTAGAATGATTTCATTTTTTATAGTATTATGTTTCTTTCCGATGTGGAATAATTGGTTTCTTGTAAAAATAACATTATATAAGGATTTTTTTTATTCTGTATAATTTTAAAAACTTTATATTCATAAAGGGTGCTTTAGGATCTCATTCTTTACAATTATCCAATTAGTAAGTTTTAAAAAATAATAAGACATTTTAGATCATCTTTTTTTTTTAAATATGGCTGAAGGGGATCTTCATGATTTTCTACGTCTATCCAATACATTTATTCTTATCAAAACTTATGTATAGGTCTTCATGGTCATGGTTTTATTTCTACTAAAACCATGTCTAATCTTTTTCTCTTTGGTAAGTATTTTGAGATGAAGTTGAAATTCTTTGTTGTTTTTTTGGTGGTGGTTTTTTTGTGAAAATGGTAGGTTTTTTTGTGAAAACATAGTTAATTTAAAATTTAGTTCAGGTTAATAATATACCAAATGACATCTACCATAATTAGCTTAACATTAATGAAAAGGTACGTTTATAATTGATTATATTTATTTCAATAATAGATTGGTTTAATAACACATTAATCAAACCGTTTCATCTTTACATGAATAATAGGAACATGGAGATATTAAATTATGGTTTTTTGTACTTGACGATGGAGAATTTGACACACATTCAATAGCATGACTTGAGCACTCAAACAATGTCCTAATTTACCATTGTCTAACACTTACATGCTATCTTATGAGTCAACCCTTCTATTTTTATTATTACAGACATACATGAACCTCATTGTCTATTTAAAACATGTTAAATATCATGTAAAAAAATAATTTAGATTCTCATTTCAGTTATTTTGTATACATGTTTATTCTATCTATTATAGTCTTTATTGCTAGTCAATAACAAACTATGATGGTCAAAACAAACCTCCCTAGAAACAATTATTTTATAAAATGAAACCCATCCTTAAGGTTAACTCATTAACTTAGCATTTCAATTATGTGAGGAATTATTCAATTGGATCCATATATAAAAAAATCAATGTCTCATTAAAAAGGGACTTGGACATTATATTTTATACCTATATACACTACTACAAACAAAGTAAATATACCTTATTCTTCCTAATTTTCAAACCTATCACTAGGAGTAGTTATAAACTAAGTCTAAAGAACTAAAATCTGAGTCAAAGTATTAATTTTTATGTATCAAGGCCTCATCATTAATTGCATACATATAGTGAAGGATCATAATTACACAATCACACTAGGGGGAATAACTACACTTGATTTGATTTCCCTCAGATTATTGGATAGGTATGTAGTGACCAATGATCAAGCAGGGTTATTGGGGTTAGTTCAACCCATTACACTTCCACAATTTTTGTAGGTTTCTAGCACTCACAAGCACAGCTAAGGTATCAAGGCAAAAGAGGCTAATTTCTAGATCTGTGTGTGTCATCAAGGTTTGGGATCACAAATATATAGCAACCAAATACACTCATAGGTGACTATATATTCAATGCACCCTAATTCCATGTATGAATGTATTGAGAATCAAGTCAATATCAATTGACAATAGTAACTCATCTTGTAGAACATAACCAATGTAAATAATGAATCACTTGTAAAACCAAATGAACCTCAAGTGTGCTTACCATTGATTTTCACTTCCATAACATAGTCATAGTAAGAATGTCAACCAAAAAAATTGAATATTGTGATCTCTTTAGTAATTTATATATTTAGTGCATATGTCCTTTTTAGATCAAAAGAATCAATCTCAAGTTGTTATGTCTAGATGTATGTTTTAATGCCATATATATTGATCTAAAATACATTTAGAATTTATATCCTAATTATATCAATCTTGCGTATTAATCCAAATTAGGTTAAAATATATTGGTGAACCCATACACATATTGAACAATGCAAAATCCTAAAGTTTTCCCTTAGGGTTTCATATTCCAAATTAAGGTTTTATTTTTAGACATGATTTTTTATTTCCCCTTCCTCATTGTGAAAATGATCAATTTTTCTCTTTTTCCCTTGTTTTTATCAACTCACTCTCCTATTAGGGTTTTCCTATATTAGGATTATGCCTTAATTAGCTAATATTTGGATTAAAAAATGTTAGGCAAAATACAATCCATTCACGATTATGTATCCTTCCAAATAAATGTGTATGCCAAAATTGAATCAAGAACATTTGTATCAAAGGAAAGTGCAAGTTAACAATATCTCACAATAATAATAGAAAAATAAATTCATTCAATTTTTTTCCACAAAAAGGTCAGAAACTAGCTCATATGATTTTAGTAACTTCTTATTAGCCATAGGGTGTGGAAATCATTATTGAACATCAAGGATAACATAGAGTACCACCTCTCCAGTCAGGATTTTCCATATTAATCACACCATTACTAGTTTTAAAGATTAATGGGGTCTTTGACATGCTATTATGGCACCCATGAATGTATAAACTTTATGTATTTCCCTCTACAATAAATTGATACCTAAAATAAATATGTTACAGTAAAGTGGTCACAAATCTGGGTGTACGGTATGAGTATCCTCTACAATTAGTGATATTTCCCCTTCTACACCTACCACCATCATGACTAGTTGAAACAAATATTCAACATCATTATTTAAAAAGGGTTGATATGCCTATTCAAGATCATTATGTAGATATGGTTTATACACCTATTCAACATGAACATATAAATTTGATTGATACACATATATAGGATCCATCTACAAATCTAGTAATTCAGTGTTAATCACATCAAAGAGTTACTGAGAGACCACATAGGCTACCACCTTATATAGTACATACTAGGCACCATGGGTAATTAAACATGCCCCACATTAAACACATGTAGTGAGATAACCTCCTACCACACATTGAGCACCACAAAGCCCTCAACGTTATAGAACCACTCATCATATCTCAATTTCTAAGAGCAGTGATCATGAAAGATATGGTCAAATGTAAGACTCCTTATCGAATCCTGATGCACCCATAATTAGTGCCTCCCATCCAAGTCATAGAAGCCCTCCATTATGCAATATAGGCACCCCCCCATGTTCCTCCTATTTAGTGGATCATTGGTTAGCTTTTCTAAATTCTAAATATTCTTTAAAAAAATTAAAAAATTCAAAAGCATTTAAATATGCAAAAACAAAAAAATTATGTCCTGAGCATGACTTGATATTTAATTTATAGTATTTACATATGTTATTTATCACATGTTTGGTAGATGTCATACTTTTTACATACGTAGATGCATTTGACATAATCTAAGTACTATACAAGACATACATGTTACTCATGGACATACAAATGTTGGTTTTCCCTCTATCCATTGGCCATGTTGATATTGGGGGCATCTTATTCCATAGGTTTCTCTATTATAGATTATATCATTCTATGACCTTTGTACTATGTTGAGTTACCTATATTGATTACACATGCCTTGCTAGTTACTCGTTTATTTTATAGTTATATATGATATGCCATTATAATGTGATGCGACATTGATATATATGGATGGTGTAGATAAGTTAATTGTTTTATGCTCCATTCATATTGTTACTCGTTTACATGATATGATACTTTATGTGTAATTATTATGTGCGACCCTTGGCCTTGCTTGATGCGACATCCTTGATGTTCCTTTTTGAGACATTTTATTCCCCTTACATATGGCCCTTGGCCTTTTTTTATGACATTTTATGTCCATTGTATGTGTCCCTTGGATTTATGTTTGACACTAACACTTTTGCTTGTTGAGATTGTTGACATTGAAGGGTCGTGATCTATATCATGCAATGTTAATGTGTATTATTACTCATAGATACTTATACTTCCTACACACACACACACACACACACACACACATATAATGGCATATTTTCCACATGATCAAATAATATTACATGTTATCTTTATACATGACATTATATAGTTAATTTTTATATTACGATGAGTTATTTATAGGATACATCCATCGTATTAAATAGGGGGCGTTAGAGTGGGCTTGCCATAGAGGCATAATCATACATGAATACCTTATTAGACCAGAGTAAAAGTTTAATAGATTTCAAATGTTCATATGGTTCATACATCATATTGGTTCATATGCATGATATATAAATTGGCACATTGATACAGAGTATATGAGCATATGCATTCACTTTGAAGACATTTGAGCACAAATTCATACACACATGGGTTTATATGCAAGGTTAAATGCACAACAATTTACACAACAACAACATAAAATTAAATGGAGAATGGTTGTCATGCTACTGGCTCATGCACAAACAATATAATATTATCAAAATTGTTGGTCTACACTAACCAGTGATAACAAAATTGTTGTTACATAGTGATGAAATATTTCATTTATACTCGAAAGTTGGGTAAACTAACTTCCGATAACTAAAAAATGACGTGCAGCCAATTTTCCAAGGCAAAGATTTTGAATACTTTTATAGAATGTCAATATCAAGTATATATCATGTTAATGAACTTGTAAATGTAAGTCCTCACCAAAATACTAAATTGGAATGTTTGACAAGGCACTTACAATTTATTAATTGATTGTAACCTCTCTCAAATGAAAGTTTTTTCTTGCTTAATATAGAACATACAATTTACAGGTTTTGATTTCAAATCAATGAACTTGTAAATGTAAACAGGGAGATAAAATAAATTAATAAAGAAGATAAATATATATTTTTTTTAAAGGAAGAAGTAAGAATTAATTGAGAAGGAAAGCAAGTTGGAAGAGATTGTGTTCCAAAGTGATATCCCAAAATACATTAACTGAAGAGTAATTTGGCAGGATGCCGAGTATATTAAAACACAGTGTGAACGACAAAACGTTATCATAAATATCTTGTACTGATCTGCGGTAGGACGACATGTTATTATAAAGAATGGATAATCCGCGATTGTTTTGACCCTTCGGAGTTTGACGAGGCATGATCTGAAAGAGGAAACAAGAAGCTAGGACGGCAAACAAACCGCCGGACTTGTTTTTACGCCGAAGGCGTCAAGTATGTCGGCCGGGCGCTGGCGTAGATTCTTCTTGGCATCTTTGAGATTCCAATCCTGTGAATGATATTAAATGGGTATGTCAATATTATGAAGTCAAATCTTGATATTATTGTGAGTAAATTTGGGTGGACATCACTGAGCGAGAAAGGTGACGTCGTACCCGACAAGTGACGTTAACACCATCACCTTACACAGTCCTCACCGACTCCCATCTTTCCAACTACTCCGCTTTTATTCCTCCTATAAATCCATCGTTCTCCACTTATTTATTTACGAAACCGTATTCAAAAAAATAAAAAATGATGAACTGTCAAATTTACACTTTATCAGTGACACAATATTACTTTATATCGATATATCTCATTCATATAAAATTTATACCACTATTTATTATATTATATATATTTACATCTATATTTATTATAATGTTATATACAATTATATATATATATATCTTATTCATATATAATTTAAACTGATATTTATTATATAATATATATTTACATCTATATTTATTATAATGTTATATACAATAACTAATATAATACATAATTATGATAGATATATATTAAAATAATATTATTCTAATATTTATTATATTTAATATATAATAATTAATACAATTTATTATTAATATATTGTAATATATATGATATTATTAATTATGTCGGGAGACATTTTACAAAGGTATTTGGGGGATGGTGGTGGGTTATAATAGAGTGAGTGTGTTCACTTTTAATTTCAAATTTAAATTTGATTAGTTATAGTTTTTATCCCTAGTAGAAAATGACCTACGTTAGTTAGAACCAATATGCTCTCGATAACAAATATTTCAAAAATCAAAACAATCCTTAGAGTTCACCCATTATCTTGTGTGTTGATGTCATGAGGAATAATTCAATTGGATCCATATATAAACAAATCAAGGTCTCATTTAAAATGGACTTGCACTTATCTATTATACATGTATACACTATTACATAATTAGTTGCATACACATAGGAAATGAACACAATTACATAATCACACTAGGTGGGAGAACTACATGCGGCTTGATTTTCCTCCTTGGAGTATTGGATACATAGGAAGTAGTTAATCATTAGGCAATGATGATTGGGGTTAAATCAACCCATTACACTTTCCAATTTTTATTGTAGATTTTTTAAAGGAAAAAGATGCTGACTTTTGGATTTGCCCACTTTACTAGGATTCAAAATCACAAAAATAAGGAAAACAGATACACTCACAGTTGACCATACATTCACCATGCCATACTTTCATGTAGGTTAATACCAACCAAGAAGATAATATCATCCAACGATATTGATCCGATCCTTTGGAACCAACCTAAAACATATAGCGAATTAATTCCAACCCATGGACATGCTTATCCTTGATTTTCAATTCCATAATATAATCATGATTAAATAGTCAACAAATTTTTTTATCTAAAATTGTGACAAAATAAAATCACTTAATGCAAGTTATGGTTTTAAAATATACTGATGTACATTAATCGATGGCTACAAAACCATTATTACCTAGTAACCAAATGAATTTTTTCATTAGTAGTGGTAAGATGGGTAAAGTAACTTCCCATAACTAAAATATAATGTGAAGACTATTTTTAATGACAAAGATCTCGAATACGCTTGAATGATGTTAATATCAAGTACAGAAGATAGATAAATTTTATAAAAAGAACACGAATTAATTGAACAGCGAAAGTGAATGACAAAATGTTAAACAGAGAGAGTGTATGACAAAACGTTAAACAGAGAACGTGAACGAGATAAATGCTATCATCAATATCTTTATAATATCTTATACGTTTATCGAGCTGGCAAACTTTGACCCTTCAGACTTTGACAAATCTACCAGACTTGATCTCTTATACTTGGAATTTAAAAAATCTCTTATACTTGGAATTTATATCTGGATGCGATTTTTGATGAGCCGCCAGACTTTCACCCTTCAGAGTTTGACAAGCCACCAGACTTTGACCCTTCAAAGTTTGACTTGTTCTCTACTACTATTTTAGGGTAATTGCTGGACACCCTACCCATAATTTAGAGAGTCTCCAGTACTATTTATAGAATGATAGTGTTGCCTCATCCACTTTTTATATAATGATAAATATATTTATATCAAACTATTTTTTAAGATAAATAATTAGTTATCATAAATAAATTATTTAAAATTTTATATTCAAAATAAATTATTATAAATGAATTATTTTTTATCTTTTTATTTATGTCTATATTATTTAGATAGAGTATTGATGTATTATTTTCTTGTTCATTATTTGAAGGTTGTCCTTTCTTTGTTTCTTTATCTTCTTAAGGTAGATTCATGTTTCTTATTGTTTTGAGTTCTTACCACTCTTTATAAATACATTATAATCAACATGAAATTTCAAAAATATAATATTAAAATAATATTTATCTTCTTTGAGTTATTTTAAGTATATAGATGACACACTATCCTCCTTACGACATATTCTTGGTTGAGCCATGCTAGAGCATGATTCAATCTCTATTGTACATTACGAGAGTGCTCCATATTGAGCTCTTTCCTCAACCATGATGAGATTGCCAAGTTCTTGGCCATCCTTTCCAAACCCTCTCCTATCATAACCCATTTTCATCAACTTCTTATGTCAACAACCCCAAACTGCTTCTCAAAATTTCCAATGAATTCCTTCATTCAATATAATATAACATTGGAAGAAACAACATATGGTGTAGTACTTACCAAACATACCAGAGTCATGGTTTGAGCATGTTTATAATTAATGAATTGATTGATGAGATTCATGGGACAATCTACTTCTACAAGATTTATTTTAAGACTAGGTACCACTGAATTTGGGTCAGAGAAGAGGATGTTTAGAAAATTGATTTTAGATGTCACTATGGGCCCTATGAATTTTTTGTCATACCCTTTGGATTAACTAATGATCATGCCACTTTTTAATCATGCATGGATAATTTTTATAGGCTATACTTGATGAAATTTATGTTGGTTTTATTTGATGACACTCTTATTTATAGAAAAACATGGGAAGAGCATCTACAACATTTGGACATAGTGTTGGGAGTGTTGGAGAAACAAACACTCTTCACCAAAAAGTCTAAATGTGAGTTTACATTTTCTAAAATTTATACTTGGGGCATGTAGTCAAAGCCCAAGGGGTCCATGTGGACCAACAAAAGATATAATACATCATGGATTGGCTTCCCCCCACTACTATGACACATTTGAGGATATTATTTCATTTATGCAACTACTGTAGGTAGTTTGTGAAGGGTTTTTATCATCTTGAAACCACATTAATAAACTTGATAAAAAAAGGGAGCTTTCAACTGGTCAATAAAAACATGTAAGCCTTTGAAAATCTCAAGAAAGTGATGAGTACTTGCCCAGTACTCATTGTTCCATATTTCATCATTCCATTTGTTTTAGAATGTGATTCTTTGAGGGAAGGTATAGGGGCTCTCCTAATGCAAGAAGGACACCCTATCTATTTTGAAAGTATAAAATTCAAATAAGTGGACCGTATGTTCTCCATCTATGACAAGGAAATGTTGGCCATCATGTATTCTTTAGCCAAGTTCTAGTAGTATTTGATTTATGGCCAATTTTTGGTGAAGATGAACCATAATAACTTGAAATATTTTCTTAGTGAAATTGATTTGAGGGATATGAAAGAAAAAAGGGTAAGTAAACTATAATATTTTGACTTTGATATTAAATATGTCAAAGGGAAAAATAATGTAGTTGTTGATGTATTGTCTAGGAAGCCCATTTTCTATGTAATGATTGAAATTACAATAGATTGGAGGGCTATAATCATAGTTGAGTATGCAAAGGATAGATTTAATATAGCTATAATAGAAGGTAAGATGTCCATTTAAACGTCACTTCATAATTCTTCCATTTAAAAAAATATGGCTGACATTTTGAAATAATAAAATATTTATATATTTTTCTTATCTCTATTTTATTTTTGTTGTGGACTTCGAAGTTATAAAGTTTTATCGATGTCCTCTCTGCATTCGCTAAACAAAAAAAAGCTAGTGCAGTACTCACCGCCCAAATTATACCATTGAATATGCATGTAATCCACACACCCAACCAAACAACGCTGTGGAAGTCCATCATTTTGTATGTGAAGACTGCAATCATGGCCACACAAATGCCTTCATTCATTGTGCCAGGGCTAGAAAACTCTGCCCCAACTATTTTCTTTATGATGAAACTGTCTCAAGTATATGAAATTGATGGATTGTATTAAGCTTTTGTGCTGTAGTGGACCGAATCAGATGCATCTAGGATGGCAGTTGTAAGCCATTGAAGATAGGGAATTTATGGCTATGGTTAGGGCCAAGAAGGCCGCCACTGTCTAGGTATTGAAGAAGAGGCCTAATGGTAGGCAAGTGGTGATGCCAACAATCGAGGATAGAACTAGGAATGTTTTTGTGTTTTTTTCATAGCCAAGAAACAAGGGAAGTGATGGTAGATTTGGAGCAAGCATAGCCACGGTAACGACCCAATAGCAGCCTATGATCAATATTGGAGATATTTTAGGTCCCAATTATCACCAACAAAGTGCACCAATCTTTCAAATATGTAACCACAAAAAAAATCATGAGAAAGTTTTAATGCATGAATAAATAAATATTTATAATTTCTACATGTAAATTTATTTTGTTTATGCTTATGTCTGAATTCTAAGAGGGGTAACCTATAGTGGTAGTAGGGTGGAATAGTCTCCATTCTCGCGATGTGTAAAACTGTCATGAAGTTGGCCTTACATAGGGAGCTAGCCAAACATGTTATGCTAGAGGGAACTAAAGCTATGATAAAATTCACCTCCAATTTATTTCATGCTTTCCTTGTGATCTTTGTATTTACTATGGTGTCCCTTAGCAACATCTCTAATTAGAAGTTGTTGTTATCCTTCAAGTCTACGGTTTAACAAATTATTGTAAATTTATATTGCAGGCAAGATTTATTTTATATCATGACACTTGCTTTTTGCATTTTTATGAATGTTATGGTCTGTCCATTTAGTCAATCATTATGAGAAGATTTTGGAATTATCCTTTGCAAGTACATTTTTTATACTATCTATTTTTGTGATTTCTTCTTTCGAGTTTTCATTATACATTGTATTTATGATCTATTCTTTCCAATTTTCATTATACAATCTCATTTTCCACAACTCTTGAGCCACCAAAACTATCAGATTGTTGTTGTTTGAAATCATTCACAATAGATGATGTAGGGTAAGCATCCATGATTTTTGAGTGCGATAAGACTATCGATTTACACTATTCCACCTTAAAAATTCTCACTTTATCAAAAGTGAAAATTACACCATCCCTTGTGGCATAACTTGCACCTTTGGGGAATTACAAGTCTCTTACTAGTTTAGAATAATTGTTGGACATAATTAATTAAAGAATATCTTATCCCCAAAATTTATATAATAATAGGGTTGTGCGTCCACTTTTAATATAATGGTAAATATATTGATATCAAAAGTATTAAAAAAAATAGTTAATTATCATAAATAAATTATTTAAAATTATATATCTAGAATAAAATATTATAAATGAATTATATGTTATCTTTTCATTGATCTTATTTACATTTGTATTATGTGGATTGAATAGTGATGTATTATCTTCTCCTTCAATACTTAAAGGTTGTCCTCTTTAGAAGTGTTTCATTTTATTCTTTAAGTAGACTCATGTTTCTTTCTTATTATTTTGAGTGGTTACCACTCTTTAGAGACACTCTACAATCAACATGAAATTTCATAAAAAAGATGTTAGAAAATTATTTTCCTTTTATGAGTTTTCCTAAGTATGCCAATAACACATTGTCCTCCTTCCTAGAAGATACTCTTGGTTGAGTCATGTTAGAGCATGTTCTAATCTCTATTGTACAATAAAAAAGGCATTCATATTGAGCTCTTTATTCAACCATGATGGGATTGAGGATTCCTTGGCCATCCTTTCCAAATAATCTTCTATCATAACCCAATTTCATTAGCTTCTTAGAGTCAATACCCCTAATATGCTTCTCAAATTTTCCATTGAATTCATTTGATATAACATTGGAAGAAACAACATGTGGTGTAGTGTATACCATACATACATGAGTCATGATTTGATCATGTTTACTAAAGGTTTCTCCCAATTTATTGGTAGAATATCCAGTCTTTTTTACTCCTAAAACATTGGGTTGAAGCTTTTCTAACACTTCCTACAATGTTAGTAGATATTGTTGCAACCCTTTCATGATTCCCATGAAGAAGTTCATATGGTTGGACCAGTAAAATGAAAATGATCAATCTTTAGTTCCAAGTGTTTCACTATATAATTCATTCCTCCATTCTTATTTCATACCTTAATATAACACTCTTCAAGTTCCAAAAGTCTTCTTCTCAAGGATCTGATCATGGATGATTTATGCAGCTACAAATTCCTAAAATTCTTTGTCAAATAACTTTACATATAATCTTTTTAGACCCAAAAAATGATATGTGTTAACAAAACATTTTATAAGCCACAATGAACCTATTTCTCTAATACCAATGGATTTATAATTTCTTAAGGATAATGCCTTATTTGAAATTAAATGCAATTTTACTTTTATCCATACTACGATTACTTGAACTTCTCAAATTGTAGTGTGTTTAATAATGTGTTTGAGTGTGAACTATAAATAATATAGTGATTGAAAAACCATGCATAGCTAGAAAGAAATGCAAAAGTCATCAAACATAAAATATTTTAACTTGGAAAGCTAAATGTATGGAAACCTAGCTATAAGTGGTAAATACACATCATTATCTTCTTCCATTCAATGAATTCAATAAAAAAGAAACAAATTATTAGAGCATACATATCCCTATTATTTTATATCCTAGCTTCCTAATATTGTTATTAAGTAATTAAAATCAATATATGAAATATTTAAATTCATAGAACTCATTGCTCATTGTTATCTCTCACATACAATCAACTTTCAGCAATCCCATAGATTTCAGATCTGTAATGTTTGAGTACCAATGTCGCATCCCCTTTCTGCGAACCCTTATTAATAATTATTTGAGATGTGCATTCAAGGAATAAAAACTATGAAACATCTTAGAATGAGAAAATATTTTTTTTACCCTTACCCTGAATTTTTAGTTGATGTCGGCAAAATCATTGCTTAATGTAAAATAGTGGTAATTTAACCCCAATAATAGTTATGATACTACTTATAAGGGTATCAAAAATACCTTAGATGTTTAGTAAAATCCTCTTAAGGTGGTGAAATTTCTCATTAATATAGGTTGACAACATCTTCCCTATAAATTTTCCTTCAATTTCTAGATGCCATACATTTTGCAAAAAAAATTGAAATCACTTACCTTGATTTTTAAAAGTGTATAACATTTATAGAGGAATGAAAATATTTAATCATATTGATTTTTGATGAATATTTCTATTTATTTCACCTTAATGAATTAGAGATTGTGTTATCAAGAGTAACAATGCACAACATTATGATTCATAAACCTTCTTTTACTTTATTGATCCTAGTTTAACTTAAAGTTATAATGGAGTAATGGATGACATACATGGATCCTTATAGATCAATCCATACCCCACTAATGTGGGTAGTGGCCCTCAACCCTGCAGGAGATAATCCCTTGACACTTACGCATTTCACACCTATCAAATCAAGTATAAAATGCGATATTTTGAGTTGCGTGACATGTTTTTGGGTTTTTATCTGGAAATGTAAAATGTTGGGATTTG